>CABHPR010131741.1:5487-37937 GCA_902168415.1 Peromyscus melanophrys
ACACACACACACACACACACACACACACACACACACACACACACACAGAGAGAGAGAGAGAGAGACAGACAGACAGAGAGAGACAGAGAGAGAGACTATTAATGATAATAATAATGAATGTAAAATATTGCAAGTAAGCAAAACTAAGTGATAGAAACATAGAATAGTTATATTGTTCCATTTTTTGTTCATTTAATTTCTTAAACTAAAAAAGTATTTTAACATATTCTTATATAACATTCCCACTATATTTGGTATAAGTAGCTTAATTTTTTATATGATTAAAACCAGAACATTTTAATCTATTATGTTCTGAAATCCTTCAGGATACACCCAAGAGTTAACAAATTTGATTGAACTAGAAATTATAGGGTAAACACATACTTATTTGAAAATGTTTCTTCTTTTGAAAATAGCATACAATATAAAATAGCTACAAAATGCAATCCTCACTTAAAATACTTTTATCTTCTTGACATTACTCACAGCATGCCCAACAGCATGTATTAATTATAGCTATTGTGATGTGACAGCACCTTCCAGTTTCTGATTGTTTTCTTTCTCACATGACCCTGTCTCTCTTGAAAAATAAAACTCTTACTTTAGAAAAGCAACTTTAATATCTGGGATCAGTGAAAAGGGTCATGTCTCATTTATTAATGTGTTGGAGTCTTTGTCCCTTTAGTCTTTTTTGATCTGAAGAAAAATAACTTCATTTTTTTTCCTACCCCAAATACTCTTAGGCATTGAACTCCTAGCCCTTCTATGCCTGGCAGCTGCTTTTTAAAGAGCTAAATTCCTCTTAGATTGGTTTGTACAAGTAAAACAATTTGAAGTACATCTATAGGGTTTATGAGATCAATAGACTGGTCTACACAGGAGATGGCAGAAAGCTTCTAAATGAGCACAAGCCACAACTTTTCTTCCAAATAGCTCAACAGCCTTTGTACACAGCAGCCAGACCAAATTAGTCAATAACCAGCTTCTGCCAATCAAACTGCTGAGCAGAAAAAGACAGCTATTAACTTAACCAGAGTCACAGCTTCAACATTATGTAGCCATAATGATACAGAAAGAATTAAAGATTTTAAGAATGAAAAAGATTGTTATTATATCATTAATATTTCCAGTGGCTACCTTTTAAAGGGCCAAGAAAACAAAACTATAGGAATCAAGAAGTAATTACCTTGAAAACAAAAGAAAATATTATTTTTAAACTGATTAACTTCTTGTTAAAAAGGACATTTCTGTGTGTAGAAAGTGGACAGAAAGTTGCTTTTCGAAAGTAAGAGTCCCCAGTCTGGGGAAACACATGTTCTCACTTACATTTTCACAGGTACATATTGAGTGTGACTAGTCATAATGAAAGGTAATGATCTGGGATTCTATGGGTGCCATACCCTTCCTTGACAAATATAGATTGTTTTCACAAGCAGGGAAAACTGAATACTATTGTTTGGGGAAATTTGTTCTTTTATGCTTCATGGGAGTAGAAGGTACTCTGCATATAGGATGAGAAAAGCAGTCATCAGTATAACCCAGATACAAACTCTGTGACCTACAACAGAGGCATATCTGCAAGATATATGATATATTGGTGCAATACTGGCACAAATGTTATGGTAATAACCAACCACTTTCAAAAATTAGTTTAAAGCCTGCTTGATAACAGACAACCAATACCAGATACTGAAAAAGTGACCAAGAATTTTAGCTTAGATATGTCATGGGCCTAGAGGAAAACCTACCTTTTTTTCTGCTAAAGGAACATAGCAATAAAATAACTTCTGATGGCTTATTACTACAGCCATAAATCAGAGCATTGCTCAACCCTTGTCAGAAAAACTTCTTTTTACAGTAGGTGGTAATCAACCCAGAGACTCACAATTGAACAATGTACAGAGAATGAGTTACATTGGAGCACATAGTACTAAGTGGGATGCCTTTATGAAACCCTCCCCTCAAGGCTCAGGGATCTATGCAATAAAGAAGGCTTACAGGTTGTGAGTGCCTGTTGTCATGGATGATGCCAAGGAAACAGTATATTTTGATTACAACAAAACTGATACACATATGAACTCACAGAGACTGACAGCATTCATAAGATCTGCACAGGTTCAAAACAGACAAAAGGGGTCAGAGATGTTACAAAGTCTCACTCCCAACAAAAAAAAATTATTTACAATTGATACTTGCTGAGAAAGAGAAAATCAGTTTTCTTTCCAATGGAGTGTCACTGGGCATATTAACCATACTACCTATGCCCAGTTTGGCCAACACAAAACAGACTCACCAGGGTATGCAAAAAAATCCATGAATGTGGCAAGGTCTAGACTTTTTCTATCTGAGGGGTAATAAAGAAACACAGGCTTTCTGATGGCAACTTTCTCTTTTACTTTATGTTAAAAAATATATTTCTGAAAATCTCTCTGTCTCCACATAGCTACACTCTCTACACAACTGCATTTTCCACACATCTCTTCTACACAGCTATACATCTTTTCACACTGCTCTCTCCTACACATCTCTCTTCTATACACACTTCTCTCTACTCTGCTACATTCCTTCACATACTACTACATCACTCAGTCAGTCACTACATCACTCTTCACTCACATACTCTCTCATTCACTCACAGTCTCACTCACTCACTCACTCACTCTCTTCTACACACACATCTCTGCCCTGCATACACATCTCTGTCTCCACAGCAAAAACTCTGGACAAATATGAGTTACATTTTCAGGGTCACAAACCATTTCTTGAGTAAACAATAAGAGCCAGAGTCATTTGGCTACATGTGAGGAATCACACAGTTTTTGTCAGACTTGGAATGTCACACTGACCAGCCAGTGAGTAAGCAAGCATATAGCTGTAAGTGGTCTGCTGTAGCATGAATCTTAAAAGTTCTTATTAATAAAATCAAACCTTGAGCCAGGTATTGGGGTGAACACTGGAAGGTCAGAGAGACAGAATAAGCCACAGCTATCTCATCTCACCGGATCCTCAGCTGGTCTTGCTTCCTCAGACTGGAAGCCTCTCAGTCCTCATCCAAAATGGGTCTCATCTGAACTGCTGCTAGAAGCCTGCATGCTTAACCAGGCCAAATGCTTCTCCAGGCCAAATGCTTCTCCAGGCCAAATGCTTCTCCAGGCCAAAGGCCTCTAGTTTCTGGTCCTCATGCCTTATATACCTTTCTGCTTTCTACCACCACTCCCTGGGATTAAAGGTGTGGGTCACCATGCCTGGCCGTTTCCAATGTGGCCTTGAACTCACAGAGATCCAGAGGGATTTCTGTCTCTGGAACGCTAGGATTAAAGGCGTATGCTACCACTGCCTAACCTCTATGTTTAATATTGTGGCTGTTCTGTCTCTGACTCCAGATAAGTTTATTAGCATACACAATATTTTGAGGAACACAATACCTCCACAGTCCGCATTCCCTGGCAGAGATTGACATCAAAATTCAGGACTTAAACAATAAAGAGTTAGTTGCCTGAACATTGAATCTCAAATTATAAACTGAGGTTTAGAGTTCAGAAAGTCAATTGCTGAGAGAATTATGTCTACTAAAATCGCTTTGTGCCTGACTTTGGTTCAGCAGACACTTGGGAATTTGTCCTTATACAACTCATCTCCAGGGGCAACTAGTCTGTTTTTGATTTGAAAAAAAAGCTGTCTTTGTAGCTGACAATACTGTAATTTTTCTATGTCAGTCTGAGTTATGAATAAATATCCTAGTATTATTTCTATTACTCAAAATTATACAGTTTAAGAAAAAATCATCTTTCTGACCATTTACAGATATATGTGTACCCAGTGTTGTGATATGGCAAGAGAGAAACCTTGGCAAGTTTGAGCCAGGGTGCCCCACAGTGGGTAAAAGACAGAGATACCACATATACAGGGCTCATTAGTGAGTTTTATTTGATCATATAAAGGAAAAGGGGAGAGAAAAAGGGAGGAAAAGAGAGGGGGAGAGAGGGAGGAGGTGCACACTACCTCATGGTGAGAGGAGAGAGAGAGAGAGAGAGAGAGAGAGAGAGAGAGAGAGAGAGAGAGAGAGAGGAGAGAAGGAGGGGACCTTTCTTAGAGGTAATGTAGGATGGCATCAGGACACTGGACAGGCCAAGGTATTATCTGCTTATTGGCCAGGATTCCAAGAAGTGGGTCTGAATGCTAACACCCAGTATATGAAATATATACACAAGATAAACCCTCAAGCAGTGGGGAAAATACCCATAGCTGTTTTTAGGGAAGAAATGTAGTGGCACATGAGAAAAATTACAGACAGAATTACAGTTTTCAGAGTCTGTGGTCCTGTAAGCCTTGCTTGATGAGATTCCTCCACTGGAGACTTATCATCGGGTGGGTCAACACCTGAATTACTAATTGCCATCTGTTGTATATTCTCAATGGCCACTGTCAGGTTTTATTTTTGGCTTATTGCTTTTTTGTTTATTAGTTTTTTTTTTACATGTGTGTGAGTGTGTGTGTGTGTGTGTGTGTGTGTGAGAGAGAGAGAGAGAGAGAGAGAGAGAGAGAGAGAGAGAGAGAGAGAGAAAGGGAGAGAGGGGGAAGAGAAAATATGCAAGAGAATGGGAACATGAAGTTGGGTGGGTAGGGAGGTGGTAGTATGTTTATAGAAAAACATAATGAAAGAAAAAATTCATAAAGCAAAACAAAGGCCTTCCTATCTAAATTTGGGCTGGCATCCTTTTCTTAGGTGGAGGCAGAGCTATAGAGAGAAGAGGATGCTGAAAGCACAGTCTTTGTTGAAATTAAAAGTGACTATGCATACTTCACAATGACACATTCTACATATTTACATTTTATAGCTTTTTGGATGAATATTTTCACTTTTCAAAATGTTTAATCTTTCTATATTCTTTTAACTTTTTAATAAATCTAAAACTGTTCTAAAAAGCATTTTAAATAATTTTGAATTTATATAGTTTTTCTCTGAGTTTAAATAGCACAAGGATGGAAGAGATTATAATTACATCTGGTTCACAAACTGAGACTCAGAATATCCTAAGACAAGAGTTAATTGGGATTTCCAACATGTGCCTTTCTATTGCTGAAAATACTGCTGTGAACATATAAAAGTCATACACAAGTTTTTATACACATTTCATTTCTCCAATGAATACAGCATACTTTAGACATCATTTCAAACATCTGGATCAGATGAGAAACCTCATCTAGTTAAAATCTCCACATGAATTTGACCATTGAGAGCAATAATATTTTGTTTTTCATTTTATTCTCTTCAACTATGCCTCTATGTTTCCCAGTCATATCCTCTATTCTGCCTTCTATAAGAACCCTCAAACAAATTGCTAAAGAGAGGTGGTGCTTTTTAAATTTTTTTTTTTTTTAGTTTTTTGAGACAGAGTTTCTCTGGGTTGTTTTGGTACAACCAAACATCCTGGATCTCACTCTGTAGCCCAGGCTGGCCTCTAACTCACAGAGATCCTCTTGTCTCTGACTCCCGAGTGCTGGGATTAAAGGCATGTGCCACCACCGCCCAGCAATGTGGTGCTTTTTTTATTCACTGTGAAGAAATAAAACTTTTAGAAGTTTCCTGTCATCTCCTAATTTGGCTAATATTAGCTGTGACAGAAAACCAGATTAAAATAAGTGGCACATATCTATCTATAAAGTCAGAAGACAATTTTTTGTCTTATTTTGGTTGTGTTTTATTTTTTAATGGGTGAATGTGGTGCTCATATAATAACACAACCTAAAATGAATGCTACTTAAATGTCCATATGATTCAATAATGCAAGGAGTTAATTAAACAATATTTACAAATAGAGTTTCATACAATTATAGCAAGTCTGTATTTTTTAAATTGACACCAAACATTATTAGGAAAATTCTGTCCAATGATTATCATATAGAAGAAATAGCATAAAGAATAAAATGCATAATGTTTTTTTAAAATGCTACACCTTTAGTTATTATGAGAAATTAATAAAATGAAGTGAAAGAAACTGTGCTGTATATTAGCACAGGATAGGACTAAACTGAATGAGACAATGTAACCCCTCAATGACTGACATTCTCTTTCAGGCCATTAACCTTGGACATAATGCTTGAGCAATCCCCAAGTCTCCCACAATCTCCTCTTACACTCCTACATAAACCCCTTGCTTAGTTAACTTCTTTAATTTTCCCAAGTGTATGCCAGATAAATTTTATTTCTTTATCTCCCAACATTGTCCTGTTATCTACTCATTGTGGGTGCATTCCCAGAAAAGAAAGACCTAAATAATAGGTGGACTCATAAGAGTTCTCCAGGAAATTATCATTCTTTATTACAAAAGAAAGAGCTTTCAAGAACATTCGTCTGCAACAAAGAGACTAGAGATGGGGTTTTAGGAAGAAATTTATATTATCTCTACACATGTTACATTAGGGGAAATTTTTACAACAATTACAATTGCAGTGATAGGATTAACAATGAACAGGAAGATACAAAGACCTGAAAGACTTAAATCCCAACAGTGTTCTTAACTAGACATCACATGCTAACAAATAAAAAGCTTTGTGCCAGAAAGGAGTTTCTTTTTCTGGATTTGTTGGCCAAAGAGGTCCCATAGACCCTTCCATCCAGACATCATAGGCAACTATCATTGCTTTTGACTACCCTCCAGAACTTGATGGTAAAACTTTATTGTCCAAGACTTCACATACTTGGGTCATAGAACATGGTGAAATCAAGCTAGTATTAATCTGGATGCATCATCTCCACTGGCAAGATTTTGTAGTGTTGGAAGGTGGTATGAAAATTACTGGAAGAGAAAAGTAATCATCAGTAATACCCAACTGTTAACTCTGTGAGCTATAATAATGGTTAGTCTGTCAAGTCCACAGGTACAAAAGTGGCAAGAACATCATAAAAGTAATCAACTAATTTCTGATTGGATTTGTTATACCTAGCATGTTATACACCACAAGGAAGAAGAGAGACAACATTTATGGGTTCTAAAGATTTTATTAAATCACCACATAAGTGAGTCACTGATTGAACAGACTTGCAGGATGAGGACTCAGGAGCCTTGCTTTTTTTGACAGCCCTGAGCAGGGGCAGAAGTAGAGTTTGTAAGTACAAAATTCACAAACATTTGTTGCCAAGTTATAGCTACAATTTTCACTAATCAGAAGTCAGACACTAGGGACTTTCCTTGAGTGTTCCATCATTGTCTACTGACATACAAATTGAGCCTTTCAGTCCAACTGATCAGATTCATTTGTTCCTTTTCTTGTTAGAAACAGCCACAATGCTTCTAAAGAACTAAAGATTCATGATAAATATTGTTATGGTTTACGGAGGAGGTTGGTCAGCTATAGGAAGGTTCTCAACTTGCCTAGGCCTTAGAAACCTGAACTTTATTTCACCTTGCAGGTAAAATGGAATCTGAAGTCAAAATGGCAATACTGAGGCCAAAGTGCTTTTGCCTGCTCCCTTCTGATTTAGGTCCTGTCCCACTCGACAAGATGAAAGCCATACCCAGGAAGATTGTTGAGTTAAAAAGTATGGAAATTCAGATCATATGTCATAGGAGAGAAGCTACTGATATTCTGCAGCTAAATTAATATAATCTTAAATGAATTTGTAATGACTTAATCATTATACCCATAGATGAATGCATCTCTCAATACTCATCTGGGAAGATGTTATTTAACATTCTATTTGTAATAGATTAAGATTAACATAACAACCCACAACTGGTCAAGATGAAGAGAATAAGAGACTACAGATTGCTAGGCCCTAAAGAAAACATACGTACTACACCCCTCCTCCCAAGGCTCCAGGATCACTGTGGAAGGGGTGATGGGTTAAGTGTTGGAAGGAGTGAGTGCTATGGAACAATCTTTGTACACTGTAAATATATACTGCTCTCATTTGTTAATAAAGAGCTGACTAGACTATAGCTGGGTGGGAAGAGATTGGGTGGGAGAGCCAGACTAGGGGGATGCTGGGAAAAAGAAGGGCAGAGTCTGGGGAGACACCTTGAGACACAGAGTGAGCAGGATGGGAAATATATAAATAAGGCAAATGGGCCTCCTCAGGGAAGCACATAGATTAATAGAAATGGGTTAATTTAGTTACAAGAGCTAGCTAAAAATGAGCCGAGGCTATTGGCTGAGCATTTATAATTAACATTAAGTCTCTGAGTGGTTATTTGGGAACTGGCAGGTGGGAAAGAAAGGTCAGCCTACAGGTGAATGAAAGAAGGAAACATTATTATATGGTCCATCTGAGCAGCTGTATTATGAACTCATAGTGGTTGGAACAGCATGACCAAAAATATAGTATAAATTAAACCATACCAAATTCCAGCATGATGAGGGGAGTTAACTATACCATACTACCCCTAGCCACAGAGCAGTGGTTAGCTGTTGGAAGATGGAAAGACAGTTTTCTCTAAGAGTCTGGGCCCTGGTAAGTTGACCATTCTCTGGGGGAAGACAATTCATCTAAGAATACTTGAGCAGAACAAATTTATCTTGAAGGATGTAAAACAACAACAACAATAACAATGACAACAACAACAACACACCAAAGTTGGGTTAGTAAGGAAGCAGGGGTGCACCTGGGAATAGTTGGGAGTGTGAATATAATCAAAAGAGTTTTTGTGAAACTCTCAGAGAACTTATAAAAATTCAACCCACAAGTTATTAACAAGCCACATCTTTGTGGTATATTTGTTATATGCACACAGGCCCTTTGTGTCAAGCTTATGATTAGGATTTACTTTCTCCACCAAGTCACTTCAAATGAAGAACACTTTATTAGGCATGAAATCCATGCTTTCTGTGCAAAACTTGAAGAACTCAGATAGGTGTGATATCAATACTGTTGCTCTGAGCAACTAATCTCTTGGATCACTTCTCAGGCTACCCAGGTCTATCCTACCATATTCTACAAACAGTAGTGAAAGAAATCATTGTATTACAAGGAAGGTTTAAGAGCAGACCTGAATTCTATGAGAATTTAATTTGTTCCTGGGTTTAATACATTATTCAGTGTAGGTGGAGTTTTCCTGTCCTGACCACATGCTCCCAAATAATCATTCAAATAATCACCCAAATAATCATATAAATCATAAATGCTCAGCCAGTAGCTGAGGCTTATTACTTACTAGCTCTTACATTTTAAGTTAACCCATATTCCTTATTTACACTCTGCCACATGGCAGTGCATTTATTAGCATGGCACTTTCATCTCCTACTCCTTCTACATCTGTCTGCCAACTCCTCTGACTGTGTCTTATTCACACCATAATTCTCAGTTTGGCTTTTGTGGAGGCCCACAAAGGTTTCCTAGTGAGATCTGAGCTTGCTTTACCCAACAGGGTTGCACTAGAAGATTGCTTTAACATGTGCATGTTTATAGGTGATTGGAAGGGTCTATACCTGGCTGAGCTAGGGGAAGGTCTTTGCTCCACCCCTTGGCATTTCTATAAATAGCTTTTTAGAAGAGACAGAAGGGGCCACTGGATAAGGATCCAGGCCCTCCCAAGGTTATCTTGTGTTTCTATCTGTTTCTCTACCCTCTATCCCTTTACCTCTATATTTCTATCTAAATCTCTTATCCCTCACTCCTCAAGAGCTCCCTTTCATAAAAAAGTGGGAGCTGGTCTCCCACGGGCTTTCCTGCCTAACTTTATCCTGTTTACTTATTGGTCAATCAGCTTGTTTATTAAACCAAACATAGCGACATATATTCACACAGTGTAGAGAGGGTTTATTCCATAGCATTTCACCCTTTTTAATTTTAATATAGTAAAATTATTTATGAAAAAACAGTTATCAAGTAAGAATTACAGTTACAAAATCCAGTCTATTTACATTTGGCAAAATTAGAAAAAATACTCTATTATTTATCATCTTGGTGAGCCTAAACTTTTATACCTAATTTGCTTTCTATCATAACTAAGGAAACCTAACTCCATCAAATGCCCCAGAAGGATGAAATTTTACCTAATGACAGGGAAATCAATCTGCCTGGACAGTCATCTAAAGTTCTTCTGTAATGTTGGGGAATCCAGTTTTGGCCTACAGGCCTAGAATGTCTGACAGACTTTCCTGTGAAGCAGAGAATTTTGAAGGACTGTCCTACCTTGCCTCAGCAAAATTTGGCCATTGCCTTTCTTGTGTCCTGCTGGTCCAGTTTGGACAGTATGTTATCAGAAATTGAGGCAAGAGCAGTTTCTTTGCCCACATGGCTAGCTTTTGCCATAAAGAAAACAAGTTCCATATGGAATTTCTTTGATACACATCATCTTATCTAAAGTACATTGATACTGCCAGGACAAGGCATGTCTCACTGACATGAAAATCCTTTGGTTATTAAATATATTACAGAAAACTCCAGTCAGAACTTGACCATAATCCTAAATTTTCTCAGCATTCCCAAAGATGACTAGCACCCCAATCAACAGGTAGCATTCTAGAGAACTATGCTCACATTCCCCCAAAATGGATTACAGATGTTTGTCTATTCTGTAGGTCTTTGAAATAGTTAAAGATTGCCTATCTATCTGAAATATATCTCTGTATGACTGTGAAAACTGAACTAACATAACTTTGCTATTTTAGATGAAAATTAACCTGTATTTCTTAATTATATATATTATATTTTTAATGAGCTGTATAAACACAATAACCTAAACAAAAGTAGAAATATGCATACAGTATAACAAAATTAACTTTAAATTTGTATCAATAAACCAAAATCCATATCAATGTAAAATATTTAAGATTAATAGTTGTTTTTCAGATTATAGTAGGTTCAAAAATCTACCCTTTTATCCTATCATTTCTATATTCTATCCCCCATTTTTTCTTTAGGAAGAGATCTTTGAATCTAATTCTTTTGATTATTTTTTTTAACATGACCAATAATAATTTTCAACCAGTTCCCCTAAACAAAGACAAACATCTATAATCCATTTTGGGGGAATGTGAGCATAGTTCTCTAGAATGCTTCCTGTTGATTGGGGTGCTAGTCATCTTTGGGAATGCTGAGAAAATTTAGGGTTATGGTCAAGTTCTGACTAGAGTTTTCTGTGAGGCTGAATCATCTCAGCCAGCGGCCTTGAAGCTGTTCTGGATGCAGAAATTTGAAGAGACTGTAACAGAGGCACTTTAGATATTGGATCACCTACACCATTCATTTTTATTGGTTTCTGGTTTCTTTGCTCTGAAAATACATAAACTTTTAAAGGTCCATACATAGCTGCATTAATACAAGTATAGACTTTACATTGTGTATAAGTCAGCCAAAGATGATTTTTTTATTTTATATTTGTGCAGGAAAAATATGCATCACATGTTTTGAAGTTCTTCTAGGTTTTTTTCTTTATGTTTGTAGCCAGGATTTTCAGTGGGTCTACCTTAATCAAACCTGATCATCTTTAACTTTGAATGAATCCACAACCTTTTATTTTCTGTGGAAATAAAAGCATAATAACCTCTCTCCCAAAGCAGCTTATCTTATGACTTATATTTTGAAGTTAAGACATTTTTTAAATATATAGATTGGTTTAATTTAGCAGCTTTCATAATCCAATGTTTCTTAGCAGCTATCTCTCCTTCCTTGGCAGTCAAAAAATTCAAAGACAACACAATAACATACAGAATCCAGACTCTGTGTATTTTCCATCTTTATGTGACTTTTTTCTTTTATATTAGTTCACTCCCCTTTTAAGGACTTTATTTTATTATTTTCAGACTATAATTTTTAATTTATAACTGTATTGCTCTTTTTTTTCTCTCTCCTAAGCTTATGTATTTTTTTTTTTTTTTTGGTTTTTCGAGACAGGGTTTCTCCGTGTAGCTTTGCGCCTTTCCTGGAACTCACTTGGTAGCCCAGGCTGGCCTCGAACTGACAGAGATCCGCCTGGCTCTGCCTCCCGAGTGCTGGGATTAAAGGCAGGCGCCACCACCGCCCGGCTGCTTATGTATATCTTTTTAACACACTGTAACTCATTTAGAGCTTTTTTTTTTTTTTTTTAATCTGAACCTGCTTTACTACATATCTCTCCTTATTTGACCATAAGAGCCAAATTTTAAACTGCTAAGTGGCTTGGCTAGGACCAAAGCCTCTGTTTTGGTGGCTGTCTCCAGTCCACTTGGCTTCCCAAGTGCATATCTTCATGGCAGAGGTACCAATGAGAGTCAAGCTTACAGGCACAACTCTGGGATGCTGCTGGATCCGTGCTGCCACCAAGTAGCACACAGCCCACCATACCACAAACACCATTCAAGTGTTCATAGCAGGACTTCCCAGAAGAATAGTCCATGCCACTAACACAAACCAGGAAGCCATTTTTTAAAGGAGCTGTGCCTCTTCTTGCCACTAGCAAATAGAGCCTACCAGGAAGAAAAGACGGTTACTGAGAAGATTCACTTGACTCTGTTTTTGTGTATTTAGAATCCTTTTTTAAAGTATTTTTAGGTCTTATGTGGAAATTCTTGCCCCATGTTGGGCTGCCATAGGTAGTTGGAACTTTTCCTGTCCTGACTGCCTGCCCCCATCCCAGCAGATGCTTCCAAATTACCACACAGACTTAATATTATTCATAAATGATCAGCCAATAGCTCAGGCTTTTTGTAAACCAGCTCTTACATTTTAAGCTAACACATATTCCTTATTTATGCTCTGCCATGTGACAGTACCTTTATTATCATGGCACTTTCATCAGGCTGGCAACTCCTCTCACTCTGATCTTCTTCATCCCATCATTCTCAGTTTGCCTTTCCCACCTAACTTTATCCTGTTCAGCTATTGGCCGATCAGCTTGTTTATTAAACCAATTATAGTGACATATATTCACATAGTGTACAGAAGGATTATTCCACAGCAATTTGGCTTATTTCTTCTTTAATGTTTCAATCTTCAGTGAGGATTCAGTTTTACTAATATTGTGTGTACCTTTCTCATAGTTACTTGAGTCCTTGGCCAGTTGTTTAATTGATATAACTAAGAACTCTCTTTTAAATTTGTCCCTTAACTAAGTTTCTCTGCCTTAAGAATGAAGCCATTTAGTGAGAGGAAACACTTCCTCTCCCAGTCAGTTCTAATCAGGCTTGCTTTCTTGAGATAACTGAAGGTGTAATTGGCTATACTTTATATTATGTCTCTTTTCTCCTCTCCTCTATTCCCCCTACCTCTCTGTCCTTGAAACTTATACTTAAGAGAAGCATTTCCAACTTTATTTCCTTCTGGTTTCAATATTACCTAAAAATGATGTTTGATTACTACCAGCTACCCATTGAAATATTTCAATTGACCTTACTCAAGCCTATACGGTAAGTCTAACATCCACCCTAGACTGTTCCTAATTTACAAAATGTGACTGACTCTATTTTATTCCACTCCAAATGACTATGTGTTTATAGCTAACCCTGATTAATTACTGCATGTCAGGCACTATATCGAGCACTTTGACAGACATTAATCTATTTGATCCTTACATAGTCCTATTAAGTAGATGTTGTTTTTCTCATTTTATAGATTAGAAAACACAAAGGTTAGATAGCTTGCTTCAGTTTAATTATCTAATAAGTGTGGGACAGAAGCCCATGAGTCTGGCTTCCAAAAATAAAGTCTTTTCTCCCCATTCCTAGTTCCAATGAAGTATCCTATCTAAATACCATAACAAGACATGTTCAACTTCTTCCATAAGAATAATAAATGGAAACCTTACAACCCCATTAAATGTCAAGTCACCTTCATGGCTTAATGTATATATTTAAATATAAGCAAGCCACTATCCCATTTTCTTGTTTTCTGTTAAGTCTTACTCAGGGAGCCTCAGGTTGGAGTCTGTCTTGCTCACTCAGAAGCTGTAGCTATCATGTTCCTACACATTTCTCAAACTGTACTTTACTTCCCTTCCAAGACTTTTGTACTCCCTTAACTTACCAAAATCAAAGTCCTAAGAATCCCCAGCACTATCATTATAAACTTTCCAAATATCAAATTCCAAATCAAAGTAACAACGTAGTAGCTATTCACTTTAATTTTTTTAATAATTGCTCAGTACTCTCTGAAATATTTTGATGTACTATTTTTCTGGACAGTATAGCACTTCTGTTAAAAAATTATCACAACTTCCAATGTATTCATAATTTGTAGGCCAACTGCTATTAGATAACACTCAAAAAGATATCAATAGGAAAACTCCTTTTGCAGAAGGAAAGTGGTTCTCTATACCTATGGTTTGAGGATACAAAGAGCAGAAGTGGTAGAGAGAGGAATAACAAAACTTATCAGAATGCATAATTATGAAGGGAAGTTGTGCTTTGAAAAACAATTGACCTTGTTTAAAATGTCCCCGAAAATATCATTCTTTTTTGTTTTTTACTGATATTATTATTACTATTATTATTATCTATTAATTTTATATTCTGACCCACAGTTTCCCCTTCCTTCTTTCCTCCCAGCACCTCCCCTTACCTCCCTTCTGCCCTCCTAATATCCATTCCTCCTCCATTTATATTCAGAAGAGGGCAGGCCTTCTATGGATATCAATAAAACATGGCATATCAAGTTGTAGTAAGACTAGCCACCTCCCCTCATATTAAGGCTGGACAAAGCAACCCAGTATGAGGAATAGGGTCCCAAAATCTGGCAAAAGAGTCGGAGACAGTCCCTGTTCCCACTGTTAGAAGTCACATAAGATGATCAAGCCAAACAACTGTAACATATATGCAGAGGGCCTAGGTCGGTACCATGCAGGCTCCCTGGTCTTCAGCTCAGTCTCTGTGAGCCTCTATGGGTACAGGTAAGTTGGTTCTGTGGGTTTTCTTGTGATGTCTTTGATTCCTCTGGCTCCTACAATCCTCCCACACTTTGGCAGGAGTTCCTGAGCTCAGACTAATGTTTGACTGTGGGTCTGCATCTGCTCTTATCACTTGCTGCGTGAAGTCTCTCTGATGACAAGTGGGCCAGGCATCAATCTATGAGTATAGCAAAATATCATTAGGAATCATTTTGTTGACATTTTGGTTTGTTTGTTTTTACTAGTCATGTTTGGTTCTATCCTAGATCTCTGGGATATCCAGACTCTGGGTCTTGGTTCTTCAGACAGTGTCAAGGACAGGCTCCAACTTATGGCATGGGTCTTAGGCTAGACTAGTCATTTGTTGGCCACTCCCATGACTTCTGTGTCACCTTTACCCCAGCACATCTTATAGGTAGGACAAATCGTAGTTGAAGGTTATTTGGCTGGGTTGGTATCACAATTCCTACACTGGAAATCTTGCCTGGTTACAGGAGATAGTCAGTTAAGGATATGTGTTACTTAATGCTAGGAGTCACTGTAAGTAACTGCAAAACTCTAGGTGAACTGTAAGGAGACAGTTCAGCCCTAGAGGGCGAGGTATCCTGGACACCTGGAGCTACTTAAAACAAGACTTCTGCCTTGAAGATGTCCCAGACACCTGAAGCTGTTTAGCACAGCTCTGATGGTTGGGACTACAAAGAAACAGCCTGAGCTTGGAAAGGAAAATTTTCTGACTTCTTGGGAGAGTCAGGCCTGGAATTGCTTCAGCAAGGAAGGGTATCCTGACTCTTCCGGGAAGTCAGGATATACCTGGTATGATGGGGGATGGTCTCCCTGCAGGACACAGCAATCCTACTCCTCTCCTGGAGAGCCACAATCTCTGGCTCAGTGTTACCAGCTCTCTCTTGCTCACTCCACTATGGGATGTCTTAGCAAGGTTCTTCTGTTCAGCTCCCCTTTGCTCAGTCCACTATCGGACGTCCCAGCCAGGTTCTTCTGATCACCAGTCAATGAAGGTCTTCACCCAAAACTCTTTTGAGAAAGAGGTTTATTTGGGAAAGAGGAGTCCAGGAGAGTAGCTGACTCTACCAGGGTGGAGAGAACAACTCACAACTGACTGGGCAGGGCGGTTTATATAGGATGTCTAGGGGGCGGAGTCAACTGTGAATGGTTAGTTTATTTTCTGCCCAGGGATTGGCCTGTTTTGTGAGCAAGGGGCAGAGATTTCAGGGCCAAACTGTGTTTCTTTCACTGGCCTTTCTTGGCTTTTTGACACTACCTCTAAGGCCAGGGCACATTCCTTTCACTGACTCTGATTCTAGGGGCCAAGAGTGTTATTTTGGTACTAGTTTCAAAGTCAAGGCATATTTCCTGGGTTCTGGGTTTGGGGATAAAGTGTTCATTTCTCTGGCCCAGGTCCCAAATACAGGCTGTGTTTCTTTCCCTGGTCCTGGGCCCTAGGGCCAGGATTCTGCTGTCCTGTTCTATGATTGGTTGATTTCACAAGTCAGTTGGACAGGGACAGAGATGGCTCTGATCTGAGCTAAACTGTGTTTCTCTCACTGGCTTTATCTGAGCCATCCTTCCCTAATTCTGGGCTCCAGGGTCAGGGTGGGTTTCTCTAGCTAGTCCCTTTTCCCTACAGTCACCCTTGTAGATCCTTGGGAGTTTCCATTGCATTATGTTTCTGCCTCACCACAAAATGCCAACCTTTTGCAGTCATCTCTTTCAGTACTCTACCCCTGCATGCCCCCACCAACCTGATCCCTCCTATTCTCATCCCTATAAGCACTCATACTACCCACAAAATCTATTCTATTTCCCCATCCCAGGAAGATTCATGCATCCCCTTTGAGCCCTTCTTGTTATTTAGCTTCTCTGGGAATAGTAGCATGATTATACTTGACTTTACAACTAATATCCACTTAAGAGTGAGTATATATTATATTTTCTTTTTGGGTCTGGGTTACCTCACTCAGGATGATGTTTTCTAGTTGCATTCATTTACTTACACATTTCATGATATTGTTTTAAACAGCAGAGTAATACTCCATTATACAAATGTCCCACATTTTCTTTATCCATTGTTCAGTTAAGGGAACATCTAAGTTGTTCCCAGTTTCTGACTATTATGAATAAAGCTTCTATGTACATAGTTGAGCATGTGTCCTTGTGGTATGATTGAGCATGCTTTGGGTATATACCCAAGACTGGTATTGCTAGATCTTGAGGTAAATTGATTCCCAGTTTTCTGAGAAAGCTACATATTTATTTCCAAAGTGGCTGCACAAGTTTGCTCTCCCACCAGGAATGGAGGAATGTTCCCCTTGCTCTACATCCTCTACAACATGACCTGTCACTTGTGTTTATGATCTTAGACATTCTGGCAGGTATAAGATGGAATCTCAGAGTCATTTTGGCTTTCATTTCCCTGATAGCTAAGGGTGTTGGATATTTCTTAGTGTTTCTAGACCATTTGGGATTCCTTTATTGAGAATTATCTATTTAGATCTGTAACCTATTTTAATAGATTATTTGGTTTGTTGATGTCTAGTTTTTGAGTTCTTTATATATATTGAGTATCAGGCCTCTGTCAAATGTGGGGTTGGTGAAGATCTTTTCCCATTCTGTAGGCTGTCATTTTATCCTATTGGTGGTATCCTGTGCCTTACAGACACCTTTTAGTTTCTTGAAGTTCCATTTATTAATTATCACTCTTAGTGCCTACACTATTGGTATTCTGTTCAGGAAGTGGTCTCCTGTGTCAATGTGTTCAGACATACTTCCCACTATCTTTTCTATCAGGTTCAGTATATCTTGCTTTATGTTGAAGCCTTTAACCCACTTGGACTTAAGTTTTGTTCAGGGTGATTGATATGGCTCTACTTGCATTCTTCTACATGCTGACATCCAGTTATGCCAGCACCGTTTGTTAAGAATGCTTTCTTTTTCCATTGTATAATTTTGGCTCCTTTGCCAAAAATCAGTTTGGATTTTGGGATTTATGTCTGTATCTTTGATGAAATTCAATTGACCCATCTATCTGTTTTTATGCCCATACCATGTAGTTTTTATTACTATGGCTCTGTAGTAGAGCTTGAAATCAGGGATGTTGATACCTCCAGAAGTTCTTTTTTGTACAAGTTTGCTTTAGCTATCCTGTTTTGTTGTTTTCTCATATGAAACTGAATATTGTTCTTTCAAGGTCTATAAATAATTGTGTTGGGTTTTGATGGTGATTGCGCTGAATCTGCAGATTGTTTTTGGTAAAATGGCATTTTTACTATGTTAATCCTATCAATCTATGAGCATGGAAAGTTTTTCTATCTCCCAATATCTTCTTCAATTTATTTCTTCAATGACTTGAAGTATTTGTCATACAGGTCTTCTCTTTCTTTGTTAGAGTTACACCAAGATATTATATATTATTTCTGGCTATTGTGAAAGTTGTTGTTTCTCTGATTTCTCTCTCAGCCCATTTATAGTTTGTATATAGGAGGACTACTAGTTTTGTTTTGTTTTGTTTTGAGTTAATCTTGTATCCAGCAACTTCACTCAAGGTGTTTAACAGCTGTATGAGTTCCCTGATAGAATTTTGGGGGATGCTTATGTTTACTATCACGTATCATCTGCAAATAGCTATACTTTTTCTTCCTTTCCAATGTGTATCCCCTTGATTTATTTTAGTTGTTTTATTGCCCTAGCTTTAATTTCAAGTATTGTATTGGATATATATGAATAGAATGGACAGCCTTGTCTTGTTTCAGATTTTAGTGGAATTGCTTTAAGTTTCTCTCCATTTGATTTGATGTTGGCTGTTGGCTCGCAGTACATTGCTTTATTATGCTCAGGTATGTCCTCTGTATCACTGATCTCTCAAAGACTTTAATCATGAAGGGGTGTTTGATTTTGTCACAGGCTTTTTTGATCTAATGAGATGATCATGTTTTTTTTTTTTATCTTTTAGTTTGTTTATATGGTTGATTATATTGACAGTTTTTCATATATTGAACCATCTCTTGATCTCTAGAATGAAGCCTATTTGAACATGGTGGATGATATTTTTGATGTCTTGGATTCAGTGTGTGTAGCACAAATTCTAATTGGTCTTAATAATAAAAACCTGGAGTCAGATATCAGGGTGAATCTGATATCTGAAAGCTGAAAGATAAGAGAAGCAGAACAGTCAGCCACTAGAAACACTTCTTACCTCTCAGAATCCTCAGACTGAAAGAGCTGAGCTCCTATCTCCACCCTGCCTTATCACTTCCTCTCTCCCCTCAGTCATATCATTTCCTCTTTAGTCCCCCCAAGTACTGGGATCAAAGGCATGAGATCCCAAGTGCTGGGATTAAAGGTGTGTGTCACTACTGCCTGACCTTTAGTGGCTAGCTCTGCACTCTGATATTGAGGTAAGCTTTATTTATTAGAGCACAAACAAAATATCACATTTTCCCTTTTTTGTCTAAAATAAAAGTTATAACTACCATAAGAAAAACCATATACAATAAGTACAATAACTATATATAATATACACAGGCAATAAATATATCAACAATGTCTAATTCATTAACAATTGACAAATTCAGAGAAAATACTCCATCTTTATCCTATCTTGGGGAGTACAAAAGGATGTATGTAATTCATTTTCTATTCTAACTTGCATTACCAAAACTATATTTTTATGTCTCTCAACCTTACATACTTTATACCTCTTTAGTGAATTTCTTTTCTGAATCTGATAACAAGGAAAACTATAACTATAACTATAAAGTCTTCAACTCCATCAGAGACCCAAGGAGGAAATAATATTACCTGAGTAAGCAGGAAGTGCAAGCAAGTGACTTAAAAAATAAACTGAGAAATGACAGAAACAGCTGGCTTCATGGAGAGTCATCCAAGGTTCCTTTGCAACGTGGGGGCATCTATTTTTGGCCTACATGCCTAGAATATCTGACAGACTCATCTGTGAAGAAGGATTTTTCTGTAGGGCTGTCCTACCTTGTCTTTGCAATGTTTGGCAGTCCTTTCTTTTGTTTCCTGTCTCATTTGCACAGCATACTGTCAGCAGTTGAAGCAAGGCCATTTTCTTGCCCAGTGGCTAACTTTTGCCACAAAGAATGAAACAAATGCCACAAACAATTGTAAAGCATGTTTTAGTCTTAAAGTTAGTTTAGATTTGAATGGTCAGTCACACTGGTTGATGAACTATCACTTCTTCTAATCAAGAGGTCTCTCTTGTTCTGTTTTTTCCTGAAATTTTTATTTTCTAAATTTTGTCTTCTAAGGCTCATCTATCATCCAGAGCAGCATGGTTTTTTACAATAGGCGTTAGGTCATTTAATTGCTTTTGGAAGGAGTTTCCTCCACAATGACAGGAAATTACAGAACCAAATTTGACATTGGGGCCTTCAAGAAGCCCCTCAAGGCATTTCCTGATGGCAGAGGGTTATCTGGACTGTCCTTTGTTGATCTACATTTATTAATCCAATGTCTGCCTTTGCCACACCTTCTGCATACTCCAGAAGGGAGGAGCATTCTGTTGGGATTATTCTTAGAAAAAAAATTCTTTCTGGGAATTCCCTGTTTACAAGTCTTTTTTAGTTGACCTTGTTTACCACAATTGAAACACTTGACATTTCGATTTTTCTTCAAACCCCTGGAAATCACTTCCTCTATCCAAGTATCACCATGGTTATGAGATTCAATATTGACTGTATCTTGGATTCACTCCTCTAAGGATGCTGATCTTGCCTTTAACAACCTAATTACCTTTTTGCATTGTGTATTAGCATTTTCAAAAGCCAGAGATTCAATTATTATTTGTCTAGCTTCTGCATTTGGTATCATTCTACTTACTGCTGATGTCAATCTTTATAGGAAATCAGTGAAGGTTTCTTTTGGGCCCTGTATTACTTTAGTAATTGACTTAATTTTCTTTCCTCCTTCCCAAGCATTCAAGGATGCCGTATAGTATGAGGTCAGGGTGTGGTCATCATATAAAGATTGCCTTTCTACATTAGCATTATCTCTTTCTCCAAGAAGTTGCTCTTGGGAGATTTCCATACCTCTAGCCTTACTTTGTTGTTCAATGATCTTAGCCTCATCTTTCCACCAGGTTCTCCATTTTAATTGAGGACCAGCTCCAAGACTGCTATAACCAAGTCTATCCAGTCCTAAGGGATAATTCTATTACAAGTGGACTACAAGGTTAACATCTACTTCACAAAAGGTGAATGCATGTCATATGATACTATCACTTCCTTGAATCTCCTCAAATCTAACATTTACACAGGAGTCCATTCAGCTCTTACACAGCTTTGGGGATATCTATCATTTGGCAGTTCCTGTAAGGTTAGTGGATAAATTAAGCTTGGCTGTTTGAAAACCTTAGGCTTTTCCTCTCTAACCTTATAATGCAATGCTGAGATTGGATCTCCTTTAGATTCCTTTAGATTACTTTGTTTGGGTCTGAATATCTCTATGATCTGTTTAAAACATTTTCCTAAAAATTTTATCTTGGCACTCATATTGACCAACTTTTTAAATGATCAAACAGATAATATTTATAAATGACATTATGTAAATCCCATCTAAATTAATTATCCTTTTATCTAATTGTTCCATTTTCAAATCATTCACCATGTAATCATGCAACTCTCTCTATTGTAATGGTGTTTCCCATTTTTTAATGTTCGAAAAAACTCTCTCCTTTTTTTTTCAAACTAATCCCTTCCTTTAAGAATTCCCAATTGTCTCACCAAATCTGCCAATGATGACTATTCAGATGTGAGGCTGACTGCTTCTGTGTAGAACAGTAGAAGCCTGAGCAGGTTTTCGAGCCTAGTGTGTCCAGGGAAAGCCCACAACCCACCAGAAGAAAAGAAGCCAAAGAGCCAGCCATCTGCATGGAGAAATGTTCAAAAAAAAGCTAAATCCTGTGGTGTTTGGAGCCCAAAAGCCTGTGTGTGGAGTTTGTTGCAGAAAGGCTGTGACAGAAAAATCCCAACTAGCTCAGAGGCTTAAGGAAAACCTTAGGTGGTGGGGTTGTGACTCTGGCTACATGTAGCTCTGGCCTATGCCAGTGGGTGCCAAGTCACAGGCAAGTGACTTTTTCATGTCTTCATGCCTTAAAAGTGGGATGCCAGATGTAGCATAAATTCTAATTGGTCTTAATAATAAATATCTGGAGTCAGATATCAGGGTGAGAGCTGAAAGACCAGAGAAGCAGAACAGTCAGCCATTAGAAAGACTTCTTACCTCTTGGAATCCTCAGACTGAAAGGGCCCAGCTCCTGTCTCCACCCTGCCTTATCACTTCCTCTCTCTGCCCAGCCATATCACTTCCTGTTTAGTCCACCCAAGCGCTAGGATTAAAGGCATGTGCCTCACAAGTACTGGGATCAAAGGCATGAGATCCAAAGTGCTGGGATTAAAGGTGTGTGCCACCACTGCCTGATCTGGCTAGCTGTGCACTCTGATATGCAGGCAAGCTTTATTTATTAGAGCACAAACAAAATATCACCACAAGTGTGTGAGTATTTGAGTAATTTTGCATCAGTGTTCATGAAGGATAGTGGTCTGTAATTATTTTTCTTTGTTGAGCCTTTATATGGCTTGGGTATCAGGGTGACTATGGACTCATAAAATTAATTTGGCAATGTTGCTTCTGTTTCTATTTTGTAGAATAGTTTGTGGAGTATTTGTATTAGGTCTTCTTTGAAAATCTGGTAGAAATCTTTGCTAAAGCCATCTGGCCCTGGGCTTTTTTTGGTTGGGAGATTTTTTAATGACTGCTTCTATATCCTTAGAGGTTATAGATCTATTTAAATCTATTTAAATCTTCATTTAACTTTGGTAAATGGTATGTATCAAGAAATTTGTCCATTTCTTTTAGATTTTTCCATTCTGTTGAGTACAGATTTTTGAAGTAGCACCTAATGATTCTTTGGATTTCCTTGGTGTCTGTTGCTGTGACACCTTTTTCGTTTCTGATTTTGTTAATTTTGATATTCTCTCTCTGCCTTTTAGTTAGTTTGGGTAAGAGTTTGTCTATCTTGTTGATTTTCTCAAAGAACCAACCCTTTGTTCCACTGATTCTTCATATTGTTCTCTTTGTTTCTAGTTTATTGATTTCAGCCCTGAGTTTATTTCCTGCCATCTTTTCTCTTGGATGCATTTGCTTCTTTTTGCTCTAGATCTTTCAAATGTGCTGTTAAGTTGCTAGTATGAGATCTCTCCAAATTCTTTATGGAGAATTGGTGCTATGAATGTTTTTCTTAGCACAGCTTTCATAGCATTTCATAAGTTTAAGTATGCTGTGCATTAATTTTTGTTGAATTCTAGGAAGTCTTTAATTTTTTTTTCTGCCTTGACCTAATGGTCATTCAGTAGAGAGCTGTTCTGTTTCCATGAGTTTGTAGACTTTCTGTTGTTTTTGTCATTGTTGAAATCCAGCTTTAATCAGGGGTGGTGAAAATATCATTCTTAACACTATATTTGAGAATTAAAGATCAGTTAGAAAGAGTAATAATCAGGTAAACTGGAGAGAGACGGGAAAGCTTCAAAGGTCAAAATTTTACAGGCTTTCAGGGATTTCATGTCAGTTCTTGAGAGGTTGCTACAAATAATTTTTAAAACACTCAGAAAACATATGTTCAAATATGATAAAATTAAGGAACTCATATTTCCTAGGTATGGATTAAGACTACAACTAATATCTAAGAAAATAAGTTTGTCCCTCAAATAATGATATCCATAATAGTTCTTTTACGTAAATAGAAATTGGGAAATTTTTAAAGTTGACTCTTTTATCTCTACATCTTCCTTTTATTGGTGAAATTACTAAGGCCACTCCACGTAGTTAAAAGGAGATTTATTTAAAGGCATAACTCACAAATGAAGGGATAGGTAGATGATGGGTTCTGGAAGAGACGCAGCGCAGTCCGGTGGTGTTCTCTGGAGAACTTTCCTCGGTCTACCTCTCGCGTCCCGGTCCAGGAAACAAGAGAGCGCCGCCCATCCTGATCTCAGGTCTTCAGCCCTCCCTTGGCCCCGCCTTGTAGGCGTGATAGTTACGGAAGCCTCAATGGGGGTTGGAACTTCCAGACCAAAGCTGGAATGGCTACCCACTACATCCTTTTTATTCCATTCTATAACATACCTATATGAGATACTTGGTTATGATTAAATAAAATGGATTTTAGAAGTTACATTCTGTCATTAAAAAAATCATAGGTCAAATCAGCAATATCAAAATCTCTCATAAGAAAACATAGTGGCTTTCAGGCTGGTAGTACATGATTGTAATTTAAAAGTTAAGTAATTTGTCATTAAAAGAAGATGTGGTCATAACTAATACATAGAAGACAAAGCATCATTGTCAGAAACACCCAAGACAGTAGTAATGAGCATAGGCAACTGTTACAGCATTAAGTAAGGGGCAGTAAAAGTATGTGGTATAAAGGTCAGACCTATGATTCTTAATGTTTCAAGCTTAAATTTAAAACTTGGTTTAGCAAATATGATGTGTGATACACTAAGTTAGTCACTGAAAAATTCAATTTTATCACTAAAACCAAATTTGTTGTGATTGGCGAGATGGCTCAGTCAGTAAAGTGATTGCTGTGTAAACAGAAGGACCTGAGTCAGTCCCCAGTATCCATGGGAAAACATCTGACTTCAGTAGCTTCCGTCTGTGAATATAGTGCTGATATGCTGAGACACGCGGAAGTCCAATGCTCTTTGGTCAGTCAATTTGGCCAGTTGATAAGGTCCAGGGTGAGTTAGGAACCTGTATCAGAAACTACAGTAAAGAGAGATAGAGAAAGTGATCCAATATCAATCTCTGGCCTACAGACAGACACACATATACAAATCCATGCACACAAACACAAATACACACAATGCACACAAATACACACACAAACACACATACACATGCAACCCCCCCCCAGTCTTTCAATGTTTACTAGAGTTTCACTAAATTAAACAACAAAGTATATAAAATACTGTCCATGTTGCCTTATATAAAAATAGACGCTTGATAAAAATGATGAACATTTTAAGGTAGCCACACACCTTCTTACCATTCATGAACACTCTTCATTACCCTACTTTAAAGTTTCCAGGAACCACTACATATGATGGGACATCACTCTTTGTTTCAGATTTCTTTTTTTCTACAAGGATTAACAGGGATATTTTGCTCAATAGGCCCAGCGAAATCAAGTGGGTTCTTTAAAATTAGATGTATCCTCTTGCTGGCTTCAAAACCTAAGTGAATTGCCATTTCACGAGTGTGAGAAAGGGACATGGGCAAGGACTTGAGGGTGACTTTAACTTACTGAGAGAGGCCCCCAGATGAGGCCCAGAAAGACAATAAGGACCTCATTCAGCTATATGTAAATGATTTCTTCCAAGAATCAGTCATTTTAGCAAAGTACCTCAACCATAGATGTTGCCCTGATAATGGCACAATAATGTCATTCTGCTGAGGCCCTGAGCAGAGAACTAAAGTGAGCCAAACTTGGGTCTCTAATATGTGGGAACCATCAATAAAAAATGAGTGCTTTCAAAACCTATTGTTATGATAGGTATAACCATGAAGGAAATGATATAAATAACTGTTATCATTGTGACAGTGCCACTATTACTACAATTTAAATCATGTCACTTCATTCCCCCTTCTTAGTCTAGGATTATTGCAGATGAAGTTAACATCCCACATAAATTTTTCCAGAAGCAAAGTATACTGGTCAACCCAATGTAATTATTGACTTTGTTTGGTATTTCATTGCAAATTAAGTCATTGTAATACTTGAGATGTCACAGACTCTGGAAGCAAGAATTACTAAACTAACATTCACTTCCTTTATCTGAATTTTTTTCACCCTAGTTAATTCAATTTTCAGGCCAAGAGTGAGGAATTATCTCCAGGACCCTCATGGTTGAAGGAAAGAACTGATTCCTATAAGTTGTCTTCAGGTTTCCAGACATGTGTTATTGCATACACACACCCATATACCTGTGAAGACACAAACACATAGTTATGTTTGTGATAGACAACAATGCTATATAAATATTTCATCACTGTTTTGAAATTTCTTGTAACAGTTTCTACTCAGTGACATATAATTGAGTTCAATCTATTTTAGACTGAAGCAATAAAAAGCAGTAAACTGGTGCTCCACTCTGTCTCTTCCCTAGCCAAGTCATCAAAAAGGAAATCATATGGTCCAGTTGAAGTAGGTATAAGATGTTAATGCCATTATTGGGGTAGCTCCTGCTATTGCTCACCAGGCAGTATCCTGCATTCAGCTCATACTGAATGTCGATAATGAATAAAGAAATAAACTTTTGTCACGTTAAGATTCCAAAGGTAACATTTTACTGCATCATAACCAAAAGTATCCTAATATAGGATAAATTAATAGATATGGACATTAGAGTCACTCATTTCAAGGATAGGCAACAGCAATTATACCAGCAAGTGATGCCTGGAAATAATGAGAAAACACAAGCTCCAGCTATACTTCTGTAGAAATGAAAAACAGTAGCCAATGCTATTTTTCTCATGATCTTAAAGGCAATTTCCTAAGTATCCCACTATCCAGTATGATATAAACATTGTTCAAAGTAGATATTATATATAATTTTAAGCTAGCACGCCTATTTCTGGGTTTTCTTTGAAGTATTCTTGGGACTTTACAAGTTAGACATGTATTGTACCCTACAGGGATTGATCATATGATTTTCATCATTGATAATTTCAAGAAAGGAATTGTATTAGTAGTTGTCATATTCTGAAATCAATTATAGTTTCCTCTATATCTACTTGGTCTTGATACAGAGTTTCATGTGAATTACATATGTTTATGATTTGTGTTCATATGTCCCTAAATGATGTGAACTTAGGAATTTATTTTACTTCATTAAGATTAAGCTTTGTACATGTAAAGACTTGAGGTGCTCAGCTTTATCAGTTGTTATGATTTGTTACACATTACAGTGTGAGCACTGTATATATTTTGAAACTCCCAACAATTATTCATCTAGTCAGCTTGATCCATAAGTATGCTAGAAATAAGTATTTTTATAATGTTTTCCATTTTTCTCATTTTGTTTTAATGTTCTGAGTTTACAATATTTCCCATGTCCTTCATATTGTTGACCAAATACATATATATATATATATATATATATATATATATATATATATATATATATAATTAAATATGTACCATTGGAATAATTAGAAGAAAAGATAAATATGTTTCTTGTATTCAGTGTTTGAACATATGTTGGGGAATAGCTGGGATGTAGACAGAAATAGCTAAGATGAAAAGTAATGAATGGTATACACCTCAAAAAAAGTGAGGGCTTTTGTGCTGTTATAGAGGATTAGTAATTTATATGGCAGTGGCATATAGGATGGACTAGAAGAATAACTGAATGTTGGGAATGCAGCCAGGAGTTTACTTTCAAAAGTCACACAACAAATCTACACCATGGGATGCCAAGATGCCTCCAAGATGAAAAAACTCTAGTTTTTTCCAGTGTCCACATGACGGAAGGACACAACCAAATGCCCAGTTGTCCCCATACATGTATTATGTCACACATGCTCATACACACACACAAATGAGCAATAAGTAAGTAAATAAATGTAAAAGCAATCAATCGCTTTCAACTCAACAAATATCTACTGAATAATGACTATGTCATGAGTACTGTTCCAAGTGATACTAACGGAATGGTGAACAAAAGATTGGTAATGTCCTTTTTGAGCCTCTAACAGCTTATCTTCTAGTACTGAGGACAAAAGCTATACAAAAGGGGACTATGGAACAATGCAGGATTTCATTGTATCTGTCTTAATATGGATGGTTAAAAAGGAGGAATTTCTAGAAAATTCTATCCCTAAGTGTAAGTAACATATAAAACAGAATGACCTTGAAAAAAAAAGCTGTACTTATTCATTTCATATGTGAAATGATTTTTGCAAAAGGTTTGCAAGTACCTCCCTGGGATTTTTGTGTACATGTTCATTGCAGACATTGAGCTATAATTTTGTTTTTTTTTTAATTGGGATTCTGTCTGGTTTTCCTTCAAGGGTGATATTGGCTTCATAAAAAGAATTTATAAATGTCCCTTCTATTTCTATTTTACATAATGAATAGAGCAGGGTTGTTATTTAATCTTTGAAGTCTTAAGAATTCTACATTGTATCCATTTGGTTTTTATTTTCACTTTTGGGATTTACTCTTAATATCATTGATTATTTGTTTATTTGTTTGATTGATTGATTGATTTTTTGTTTTATTAACTTCATTCTGATTTTGATTATCTCTTGCTGTCTGCTTTTTTGGGTGGTGTTGTTCTTGTTTCTCTAAGGCTTTTAAATAGATCATTAAGTTGTTAATTTGAGGTCACTCAAACTTTTTGATAAGAACATACACCGCTATAAACTTTTCCTCTAGGACTACCTTCATTGTGTCTTATAGATTTTGATATGCTTTGTTTTTATTTTTATTCAATTATGGTAATTTTTAACTTTCTTTCTTGATTTATTCTTGACCTAATTATCATTCAGCATTGTGTTGTTTAGTTATCCTGAGGTTGTATATTTCCTGGAGTGTCTATTGCTTGATATTCATCTTTCTTCCATTGTGGAGAAATGGAATTTATTCCATTTCAGATAGAATGAAGATATGGTTTCAATTTTCCAATATTTGTTGAGACTTGCTTTGTGTCTTAATATGATTTATTTTGGAGAAAGTTCCATGGTATGCTTAAATAGAATAGTTTGCAAAAGAATCATGACAGTTTGGAATGGTGACCTGCCCAGTATGAATATGATTAATTAATATGATTAATATATTAATAATAACAAATATCCATGCTTTAAGGGAGCAGGATATATTGCTGCATTTGTTACTTTAGTGTTGGTCTGACCAAAACACCTAATAGGAACAATGGATAGGAAAAGAGATTTGTTTCAACTTCAGTTTCTCATGGTGTGTCAAGGCATGGCAGTGACAGTAACTTAGTCTGTGGAAGTGGGGTTGCAAAGCTGTAGGTGTTCACACCATGACTGTTAAGCAGGCAGGCAGTGAGGTTGGATCCAGGAGTGGGTATAACCTTAAAAGGCTTAGTTCTACTTATCTACTTCCATTGTCCAGGTTTTGCCTCCTGAATTCCCCATAGCCTTCAAAATAGTAACACAGGTAGGCTCAAGAATCCCAAGTATTAGTCTGTAGAAGATATTTGAGATTCAATCCATGACAGTTATACAAATATACTTTGAGCCTCAGAGATGACATCAGAGTGGATTTGTAAAAGGGTGCTCGGATTTTCTTCATCAAAATGGGAGGAAGTCCAAAGCCAAGTCTTAGTTGATGAAAAAGGTGATGAAGATGGCCTTCTTCTGTCTGAGCAGTTGTAATAAGATAGTACACACTTAATAGCTTTCAAATAATTAAAATTTAATTTCTTATAAATTTGGAAGGGGGAAATCAAAAATCAGCACAACAGAAGATCTAGGGAAAGCCTGATCCTCACAGATGGTGCCATCTGGATGTCCTCATATGGAAAAGGACAAAAGAGAAGAGACGAAAAACACTGTGTCCTCACACTGTTGCAACTATCACAGTGGAAGAACAAGTGTTTAAAGTAGTTAGGTCTCCTCAGCTCTTTTACAAGGTCCTTGTCTGTGCCTGTGCATGGGCCCTCTCTCCTGGACACTTCAGGGAAGACCCCATCTCTCAACAGCATCACGATAGAGACTGTTACACTGCACATATCCCGAGGGATATTCAAACCAAGCGAATGTTATTTAAAAACTCCAGTTTCCACAGTTGTCATCCAAACTCAGTAAAATACAAGAACTTACAGAGTTGAAACATGAAAAGAGGAAATGTGAGATAAAAAGACAGTATTATAGAAATACATGAAGTAGATGTGAAGAGGAACAAGTTGGCTTACACTGGAAGACACGTGTTTTGAAACATTTTATTCGTTCTTTGAGAATTCCATGTAAGATATTTTAGATCACAGTCCTCCTCCCACCGTTACTTTTCAAAGATCCACCATCCCCACCTCCTGCTTCCCAACCCACTTTGTGTCGTTTATTCTTTTCCCATCAAGAACATGCTTGGTATTTGAATATTCTTGAATATGAGGATGAAATTTACTTCCTGGAAAAAAGTTCTATCAAAAGGTAACAATACAGCTAGGCATAGTGATATGCTACTTTTTCTCAGCACACAGGGGCTAAGGCAGGAGAATCAAAGTTTAGAGACCAACTTCAACAAGTCAATGAGCTCCTGACTCAAAAATAAAAGGAAAGGAGGGTAATGTTGAACATAAACACATGTAAGAATATAAAAATAAGTATACATGTTGCAGAATATTAGTATACACTGCAAAGATTTGTCTCTGCCTGAAGCACCTTCTGATTGGTTTAATAAAGAGCTAAATGTCCAAAAACTAGGCAGTACACAAAAGGTGAGACTTCTAGGCAGAGACAGAGAGAAACTGGGAGAAGGAATCTAAACATGGAATTTTGCCTGCAGACTCAGAGCAAATTGGATGTGCTTTACTAATAAGAGGTAATCAAGCCATATGGCAGAACATAGATTTAAAAAAAAATCAGTTAATTAAGTTATAAGAGCTAGTTGGTTAAAAAAAAAAAAAAAAAAAAAAAAAAACACCAAAAACCAAAAACCAAAAACCAAAAACCCTAAGCTAAGGTCAAGCTTTTATAACTAATAAGTCTCTGGGTCATTCATTATTTGTGGGCTGGTGGTCCAAAGACAGTCCAACAAGAAAGCTGGCGACACACACATGTACATAGTCAACAATAGCAGGCAGAGGATGGTCCAGAAGTACTTGTATAGGGCACATCATATATATTATTAATTTTAGTAAAAAGGGATTAATAACCACAAGACATATTTAAATACCTTATATAACTCTCCTTTTTCTTTGTCAAGGTTCTCAATTTTTGTTTGAATAAAAAGCATTCTTCTGAGTGCTTGCATTTTTATAGCAGTGTTTTTCAGGTATTTCAATTCTCTTCATGAGCCTTTAGTTCTGTGTAGACTGCATATGACATACCAGGGTGCAGCATGCATTTCAGCATGAGCTCTAAGTTCAGAGCCTGCTTTCATGTTTTGTTCCGTGATCATCACTGTGTATGAATAAAAGCAAAATGCAGTAAATATTCATAACATATCTCTCTGTGAAAAATGCCAAATGTAAATCTAACAAAATACAGCACAGATAAAAAAAGATGTCATTTTTAACGATGGCACTCAAAGGAACACATTTAAATTCTTTGAGAATAGTAATCCCTCAGCAATGTTCGTCTCTTTTATTTTGTTGGCTTATGTTTCATATCCTAAGTTGCTTTACTTTAAAACAATTTGCCATTTTCACAGATGAGATAAAACAGAACTCAAACTTAGTTCTTAAATATTTTCAGAATTACCATTTTTATTTGAATAATTAACACTATGATCACAAGGCTAGGTAACTTCTGTCACCACATAAGGTTGACTTGAGTCAGTAGGTAGATTCTGAAGCAACAGTGTTTGTTGAGCTCTAGTCTGTTAATTGCATGTTTGGAGGTGGAGAGCATGCTAAGAAAGAGATTATTGGCAGAATCACATTTACAACAGGAAAATAAAATATCTAGGAATAAATTTAACCAGAACAGTAAAAGAACTTACTGATGAAAAGTTTGTATAACTCTAGAAAGGCATGGAAAGAGACACTGGAAACTGGAAAGAGCTTCCACACTCATGGATGGGGAAGAGTCAAGCTGGGCCTGACCCAAAAGCTTCTCTGAGGACTAGCTTTCATAATGCCTGCCAAGGGAGGAAGGCTTACAAGAGCCTGACTCAGCTGCGATCCCATGATCACAATGATCAGCATTCGTCAAGGTGAAGCAGTGGCACATAACTTGGTTGTAACCAAGATTGCCATAAATTTTACTCAAGGTTCGCTTAACAAGTGGGAGATCATTCCTAGTGCTGAAAATCCAGCCAACCACCAGTGGCTAGTGTGGTCATAGAACTCAGTGAAAAACCTACTCCTGCTGCTTTTCTAAAATAGCATGTAAACCCACAGATACAGTTGTCACTCCATCATCAAAAAAGCTTCTCTTCAACACAGACTGGAGAACAGTACAGAAAGTGTAAACCACTGAAACTGCACAGAAAACCTGACTCCAGCTGATTTGTCTATAGCATAACCTTTACCCCTAAGTCTCAGGGAGTAGCTTGGAAGAATGAGCAGAAAGATTGTAATAGCAAGAGTACTAGGAAGTTTCTGAATGACCAATTTCTAAATATGTCAAGGAAGCTGCTGTATAATTGAAATCTCAAATATGAATGCTTATACCAGACCTGGGCAATTATAATACAATTTGACATGACAATGTGAATGTGGAAAGTATATGGGGCCCCACTCCTACAAGAAAAATTACATGCATTTAAAAACTGTTGGGAGAGAAGAAATTAGACTTTTCTGGATATGAGCATCCTAAAGAGTTATCCAATAGTCAGTGGTCAGCCCTATAAAATACTAAAAATGCAACACTAAATAAACTCAGCTGGTTTTATATATATATATATATATA
>CABHPR010131742.1:645-27113 GCA_902168415.1 Peromyscus melanophrys
CCACAAGCTCTGAGACACCATTGCCCCAGAGCATTTTGCAGGCATGGCTGGCTGTGGATCATAGATTTTCTGGCTAGATTCTTGTCCAAGTTCCACGACTGGGAGCTTATCCTGGTTATAGGCAATGGCTGTTTCTTCAGGCTCCATATTGTCAATTATAGAAGTTCTCAGTAGAGTCAACCTCATAGCTTCTGGGAAGTTTCTATGTACTAGGTTTGCATATAGCCCCCTAACCATCCTCCAATTTCAGTCTTCTCTCTCTGTACTCTCCCTCTCTCCCTTTGTCCCTTATCTGATCCCTCCTGTTCCCATCCCCATCTGCCCCCAGTCCACCCAAAAAATCTATTGCATTTTTCAGTCCCTAGGAGATCCATGTGCCACCCCCCCCCCCCCCCCCCCCGCCCACACACACACACTCCGACCTTTCTTCATCTAACTTCTCTGGATCTCTGTATTATAGTGTGACCATCCTTTGCATAATAACCATGATCCAGAATCTGGATGGCGCAGAGACCTAGGGCAGAACCAAACATGACTGGGGAAAAAAAAAGTCAATGAAATGACTCCTAATGATATTCTGCTATACTCATAGGATCAGTACCTAGCCCAATTGTCATCAGAGAGGCTTCCTCCAGCAGCTAATAAGACAGATACAGAGATCTACAGCCAAACATTAGGCAGAGCTAAGGTAACTTCATAGGAGAGGGGGAGGAAGGATTGCCGGAGACAGAGTGGTTGAGGACAAGAGGAGAACATGGCTCACAGAATCCACTAATCAGGACTCATAAGGACTCACAGAGACTAAAGCAACAAACACTGAGCCTGCATGGGTCTGAACTATGTCCTCTGCATACATGCTGTGGTTCTTCAGTTTGGTGTTTTTGTGGAACTCCTAACAATGGGAGTGAGGGCGTCTCTGATTCTTTTGCCTGCTTGTGGGACCTATTTCCTTCTACTGGGTTGCCTTTTTCACATTTAATACGAGTGTATATGACTAGTCTTACTGTATCTTGTTATGCAGAGTCTTATTAATATCACTGGAAGTCCTGCTCTTTTCTGAAGGGAAACAGGAGGAAAAGTGGATCTAGGGGAGAAGGGAGGTGAGAGTGGGTTGGGGAGAGGGGAGGGAGGGGAGACTGTGGTTAGGATGTATTGTATGAAATAAGAATAAATAAATAAAATAAACATGAAATAATAAAAGTATCTTATTAAATCATAGTGGAATAAAACTAAAAGTGAACAGGAAAATGAATCACAAAATCTACATAAATACTTAGAGATTAGACAAAACACTCTTAAATCATAAGTTAGTAACTGAAAACAAAAGAGCAGAAATTTAAATGTCCCAAATTCAGAAATATAATGAAAGTACAGCATACCAGATCATCTGGGAGGCAGCACGGGTTGATCTAATAGGAAAGTGTACAGGTGTAACTTCTTACATTAGCAGTGTGAAAGTTCTCAAATCATAGCTTAATGATCCATCTCTGTATCTTAGCAAAACATCAGCTGTCAAGTCCAAAATCAATGGACAGAGGAACTTTTTCAGATCAGGGTGAAAGTTAATAAAATGGACACCAAAAGAGGATCACAAAGAACAGATAAAACAAGTAATTTCTTTTCTTCAGATTAAATTAAGATTTCAAAATTCATAGCAAACAAAAGAAGAAAAATCGTAAACCAATATAAGTACAGATTTGGGATAGTGAATCTAATGAAATACTGAAAGCCATTGAGGAACACATTGAAAAACAATATTCTAACTACTGTCAAATCTAGAAGAAATTGATTAATTTCTAGTCATATGAGACTTGCCAACAACAAAACAATATAATATAAACACTGTTATACATACATATATGCATAAATCAATAATATAAACAGTTTAAACAAGTGGATAACAACTAATAGGAGTCAACGCAAATAATTGAACCTACCACACAAGATGAGCCCCAGACCATGGGACCCCCTGCATTTTCAGAGCACAAGAAACAGTCACCAAAGTGAAGAGATAGGCCTCAGAAAGCAGAAAAAAATTCATATTTAATTAGTCACTTTTTTCTGTAACTATGCTGAAATACCCACCAAAATCAACTTACACAAGGAAGGGTTTATTTGGGCTCACAGTTCTTAATCAGAGTTCATCATGCCAGAGGCTTCGTGGTAACAGGAACTGAATGTAGCTGGTCACATTGCCTCTGTACTCAAGAAGTAGAGGGATGAATCTTAGTGCTCAACTCTACCGTTTTCATTCCATTTAAATCCACATTCAGAGAATGGTGCCATCTGTAGTTGGCCTTCTTACCTCAATTGATCTAATTTAGAACCCACTTCACAGATGAGTCTTGAGATTTTTGTTATAAGTAATTCTAGAGCCATCAAATTGACAGTATTAGTCATCACACTCACTGTACATCTAACTGTAGATTAACAATGACAATGACAACATAAATACTTTCCAATCAATAAATGGAAAATGAATTGGGTATACCGCAATGATATGTAAATGGGCAATAGTATAATCTTTTAAGTATTCAAACTCCACAAGGGATCCACAGGGAGATTCAAATTAAAAATGTTTCAGTGCTCTGTCTCATCCATTTAGAATGCTGTCAAGAAAACAAATCATAGCCTAGAAAGATTGCTCCCTGGTTATTAGCATTTGCTGTTTCTGGCTGAGGACAGTTTCGGTTCTCAGCACCCACACAGTGTCTGACCACCATCATGATCATGCACATGGTGTGCATACATGCATTCAGACAAAACACTGTATACATCAAATTTAAGATGAGTAAATGTAAAGAAAAATAATAAAAAATGTTGTTAAAATTTGAGGAAATAACTACCTTCTTAAGCTGTTGATCAGAGTAAAACAAAACAACTCAAAATAGAATGACCATATGAGCACTGTGGGGTTATACATAGAAAATGTCATACCTCAATGACACTTGTACATCCATGTTTATTGCTGCACTATTCATGATATCTAAGATACTGAAATAGCACACAGGTCCAAGAGAGGATGAATGGGCTGGGAAAATTGGCATATATACAGAGAAAAATGAAACTATCATTTTCGGGAAAATGAATAGAACTAGGGATCATGTTAAATGAAAAATATCATACTCAAAAAGAGAAGTATTACACGTTTCCACTATGCTGTAGATTAATATACACATATAACATATCTCATTACATATATTATTACATGATGTGACATGAAAGCTGAACAGTGTCCACTTGAATTGAGGAAGGAGTACAGCAAGAATGATTGTGTCTTCATGAGGTATGATAAAGAGCGGGGAATAATATGAGGAGAGAAAATATTATACACACACATACGTACATGCACAAAGGTTTCATAAAAAACTCAGTGCTGTATATGCTAAGATTAATTACACATGAAAAGAAAATTCACCAAACAGTTACTAACAACTCTGTTAAATAGAAAAAGAACATGTGGTAGAGTACTGTGCAATATGAAAAAATATCCAAGAGTTAAACAGACTTTGCATTTCTTATCTTGTGCCCTGCTTTATTTTAACAAATGCCTACTTAAGAATTCATTTAAAACTGAAAACAATCTATGTCATTGGCTGTATCATTATTATTGTTTATATATCCAAAGTTTAGACACAAACAGGTTAAGTAAAATATCCAAGGTTCACACCACTAGGGAGTCTCAGACACACATGCAAATAAATTCTATAAGATTTATTTTTATTTAGTAAGCATATATTTCTAGAAATAAGTTATTCTTCATCATATTAAGTCTATTCTACTAGGGATAAGGTGAGATTGAGCCGTGAAGGCTGTTTTAAAATCAAGCCGATTTCTCCCTACTCATAGCTCATTAGCTTTGTGAATGATGGCTGTGTGTATACATTATCAGGGGAACATGGGAGAAACAATATTTGATTGTGTTAGCTCTTGAAGAATAATTTATTTCATCCCTAGATCTAAAACATAAAAACGTCAAAATGCTTCAGCAGTCACAATTACATCATTTTTTCTTCAAATTCATGCATTTTCTTAGATTAGAATACTTCTGCTTCATGCACCTATTCTAATCAATGCTCTGCATACATTGCAAGGCATTTATCTAAAATTTAAGATGATGTCTAAAATGTATGTGAGTGTATGTGTTTGTGCACATGAACCTGTGTGTAGATATGCATAATGTCAATATATATACACACACTATATACCCATGCATAATGTATGGATTTGCAAAATTTACCAAAATTTTGAGAAAAAAAGAGTGTTTTTTCATATATGCCATATCAAGTTCTGCTATTAAAATTGACATGTTGCAATAATGATTACATTCCTGATACATTAACATTAGCAGAAATGTGTACTTTATTCAGATACACTTAGATTCATAGATTTTATTAATGAATTCCCAAGTGCCTGCCTTGAGGAGATTTCTAGCAGGGTCCAGAACAGATGCTACAAACGGCTTTAGGATTCAAATCTGAGGGATATCAAATGATCTAAGCACACTGAGTTCTTTAGCCCATTCACTTTATTCTTCTAAGTAAAATGCTATCCACAGTTTCTTTTCTGTTCTCAGACTTAGTTCCTCTCAGTTCTTCCTGCTCTCAGTCTCTCCTGCTGTTCTCTCATTGTTCTACCTAGTTCTTTCCATCTCCTTCCTCATCTCTGTTCTCAAAAAATTCTCTCCAGTGCTCTCAGAGAACCAGTATATATACACAAGCAGTAATTCTTTGGCAAAGCGATGCGAGGCTTGAAGTTTTCAGCGTCTCAGAGAGAGGTGATAAAGATCCATACATAAAGCAATAATTGTCAGCTTCCAATTACAATCCAAAAGGGGGAGTGACTAAAGGGGAGTTCTCTGCTAAGGTCAACTAAAGGCTAAGATCAATGAGGGAATTTATGTGTTCAAACTATAATGTAGAAATGGCTAGGTAGAATGTTAGGGGTCAATAAGTCACTAGAAAGTAAACTGTCTTTGGCTCCACTCCCCCACTCTACTCTCCCACGCCCCCTACTCCCGTCCTGGCTGCAGCTGCTTTCTGGTAAGGAGGCGGGGACATATGCTAGGTTGCTTGGTGACTACTTAAGCAACCTACCTGAGAGCATGTAACATTTGGTTAGTAAAAGCACTTTTGCTCAGAGTAATTGCTAAGGAGAAAATCTAGGAATAGCACCTCGCTGAGGAGGAGTTAAAACTTAATTTGCCTGAAAAAGAAGCTTGGCACCTATTGCCTGCCTGGCCTTGATAGCAATCTCCTTGGGTCAGTGGGAAGTAACTACCTAACTCAACAACTAACAAGTGGCTAAAACATCATCTCAGGAATGTGAGCAGTAAATGTCTTAAGTTAGGGTCTTGTATGAATAACCCAGGGTAAAGGTAAGGAGTTGAGCATTTAATTGCTAGTGGTTATTTTCTCTTATCTGTGAGATGAGCTAATGTTTATCTGCATTTGTCCTTGGATGAAAAGGTATCGTAGCTGAAATACTTTTGTCTGGAGAATGGCTTTGGTCAGATTTATGTTAATGAAAAAAATAAACTCAGCTAGGGACAGTTATCAAATTACCCCAAATGTATAGGGAAAGTTGTGCCCAAGGTTGGGATGCTATCGTGAGATTACATGTACACATAACATGGAAATGCATTGTAAATGGGGAGAATCATAGCTGTTATTGCACAAGAAGTTTACAACCAGAAACAGCAAGTTCATTAAAAAGGCGGTAATTCCATAATGCCTCGCATGATGGTTTCCTCTAACAGAACCCTTACTTCTGATAGGTTGACCTTCTGAACTCTAGTTGTCACTGCTATATACTCCATGGACTTTTGCTACCAGCGGCTCTCCATATTTTATATTTCCAAACATCTTCCTAATTTCATTTTGTTTGTCAGTATTCATTTGTCAATGTTGCCTTACTCCATCATATTTTGTAGGTATGTGTATTCTACATTTTCCAGAAGTATAAGTTTAAATTTAAAGTTTTGAGAAGAAATGCACAAATTTTTTTTAATACGTTCTATTGGTGGCATTTACTTTTAAGTTTTTCTAGCTATGAAAGGTAAGATATTATTCTTCCCACATCATCTAAAATACTTTCTAGAACATAAGTGATCACTCTTTGTATGAGCTCTGGTTGCCTGGCATAAGTGGTGTTTTGAAAAGTTGCCTGACTAGGAACTTCTTTCTTGCTATTTTCCATACTTTGGTGTAAGAAATGACAATGTACAAGCAACACTTAGAGTTATGATACACTTTATTCAGGTAAAAAAATCTATATATAAATTATTTTTTATTTTCTGCACATGGGACTGAACTCCTCTCCATGATTTATTTATTTATTTACTTGACCTTTATTATATTAGTCTAAAAATCAAGCATATTTTGTTAGCAATTATTTAAAAACCAATGTTGCTCCATTTGGATGGAGAAAGTGTTTTATTTTGGCCATGCCAGGAAGTTTCCTTTTTTCTTCCATTTAACTATAGTTCTCATCCCTTTAAAATTATCCCATCAGAGTGTGCGTGTGTGTGCGTGCGCGCGTGCATGTGTGTGTGTGTGTGTGTGTGTGTGTGTGTGTGCGTGCGTGTCTGTGTTGTGTGCACTCTTGTTTGTATAGCATCACTTTGCTTTTCAGAACTGCAAGATACTACAATGTTTACATCACACATCTTTCAATCATAAATCAGCTTATTCTCCTAGGAGCTTTGTTGTTGAAAAAAAATGTGATCTGCTTATGGATCTTGGAGTGTAATTGCAATTCTCCATAGCTTACAGAGAACATATGTATGTGTGAACAGATGATAGGTAGATAGATAGATAGATAGATAGATAGATAGATAGATAGATAGATAGATAGACATATAGCTAGAGATACATCTGAGTGGACAAGTACATTGTAACTATCTGTATTAAGTACTTGCATATACATACTTATCAATTACAAAGAGTCATTGTCTTAATTTGTACACATTTTAAAAAACTGGTCAACACCTTGTACCTAGTTTGTTGCAATGTTTTATAATAAATAAGTAATGAATTCTTTCAAATGTATTTTATATGTGATTTAGTCTGATTGGAATGAAACCTAAGTGAATTTTGCGTGCTTAATTCCTATAGGCTTCGTAACTATATTTAATTCAGTTATAGCTATATTCTGATATGCACATCTTATTATATGAATTTTTCTCTAGATTCCATGTTCACAACATCTTATATGTTAAATGTTATATATATAGAGAGAGATTTTAGCAAAATCACAGAATTTCTTAAATTCCTTCTCAATTGTTCATCTAGATTTTACTTGGAATTGAATTACTTATTTTAAAATATTCAACAATTATTCAACTACTATTCTTTAACCAATATGTCACTACAATGTGGTTTTGAAATTGCTTAATATGACTTTTAGACTAAGACATATGGCATGTTCCAGAATGTACTATGTACTAATACATACTTTATGTGGATATGAGATTTGGCTATATAATTTTCAGCAGTTGGAGAGACCATTCTAAAAATATCAACTAGAGCTTGGTAATTTCTACCACTCTTCAAATTCTCCATAACTAGCTGATTTCCTGCATGCCTTGTAAGTAAGTCAATACGGCACAGGCAAAATTTATTTATTTTTATTAGTTTATAACCCTGAACTTCAGATTCATGAAAAAAACACCATGGAAGAGGGGGTAAGTAGGTTGTAAAATCCAATGTACTATTTGATAGTGTCCTGTAGGCATGACAGGGAAAATGTACTCATGGACTCTCAACAGTAGGTTTGCCTGAACAAGATCAGCACAATAGCAACAGCAGTTGATATGTCAACACAAACATGAGCAATGCCATGTGGTCCCAACTGTAGATTAAGAGCTACAGATGTTCAATGGATACTGAGAGAGAGAGAGACTTTCCTCCAGGGAGGACTTCCCACATAGGTTGTCTATTAACAGCTGCTCATGCCTGGAAATGTGAACAAGAGAAGATAAATGGAGTATGCTATATATGGATACGTTATATATACATATGTGAATATATACACACATATATGTGTATGCAAAAATATATGGGTGTTTGTGAATGCATGCCTGTGTGTCTGTGTTCGTGTGTAGGTACACACTCAATTAGATATATGTAACAATAATAATTATAGAAGAGATAATTTTGGAAGGAACAACTCAGGAAGAGTTAGTAAGGAAATGAAGGGGTTGATAAATGGAGATGAAGTGCTCTTGTGTGAAGTTCTTAGGGAAAAAAGCTGTCTAAAAATTATTCCATGAATAAAATTACAAAATCTTCAAAATTGGGTGGAACTACTTACTCCTCAGAGGCGTATTTGTATATATGTGAAAACATACATGAATACTGTCAAGTTTATCTTTGGTTGTTGTGATTTTTAATTCTTTCCTGTATTAATCATCAAGGATCATGTTTGTTAACAAACACTAAATAATAGCTAGATAAAATATAGGTCTCAAATTAACACACCACTGGAAAAAAAATTGTTGAATAAATGTTAAATATAATTTAAAAATTATTATACATAAGATGTAATAGTCTATTTCTTTAAAGTGATGGGTGGAGCAAGAGAATTTTAGATTGTAGTAAATATGCACAGATAATAAGGAATAAAATCAGATAACTGCCCTATCTTTTATTGTTTTCTTTTAAGATTATAATCACATTCTCTCTTCATTTTCCTCTCTCCAAGTACCCTCCAAAAATACCCCTCCCTGCTTTCTTTCAAATCCAAGGCCTCTTTGTTCCTTAATTGTTATTTTATGCACAGATTTATATACATATATATTTATAAATCCTAAAATTTTCAAATGGAGGTGTTTTTCAGTCCTTTAAAGGAAGTTAAACTTTCTTCTGTCTCTGTTTCTACTTTTACCTTTCTTCAGGGAAACTATATCTTCATTGAATCATTGCTAAGAGTACATATTTTGTGTGTGTGTGTGTGTGTGTGTGTGTGTGTGTGTGTGTGTGTTTGTGTGTGTGTGTGTGTGTGTGTGTGTGTGTGTGTGTGTGTGTGTGTGAATGAGAATAAGGAACATTTTTCAGAAGAAACAAACTACTAAAATAGGTGTGTAGATACTTTGGTTTATAATAAAGTGTTAGGACAGATGATTATGGAAACTTAGATGTTATAAATCTGTAGTCCACAAGCCAGTAACCTAAGAAAGCGAAGATGTAGACTCATTTGAAGGCCTATGAAAGAAGAGTTGGTCACATAATTCCAGACCATACTGTAGAGACCTGAGAAATAGAAGAGACCCTGGCACTGATTCAACTCTGAGCCTGACCTCCAAGGAAAGATCCAGGTTTCAGCTCATTGAGTGGCTCATTGAGCCTCATTCAGTCTTTCAGCCTCCTTTGTTCCTCCCTCCCTCCCTCCCTCCCTCCCTCCCTCCCTGCCTGCCTCCTTCCCTGTGGTGATAGTTTATTTGTGCTCTAACAAATAAAGCTTGCCTGGGGATCAGAGGTCAAAGCTAGCCACTATATTAAACATAGTCAGGCAGTGGTAGCACATGCCTTTATTCCTAGCATTCGAGAGGGAGAGAATCATCCAGATCTCTGTGAGTTCAAGGCCACACTGGGAACAGAGCCAGGCATGGTGGCACATGCCTTTAATCCTAGCACTACTTAACCATATAGGTTTGGACATCTGTACAGACAGAAAGTGGTAGACTGGGCAGAAAGAGGAAGTAATGTAGCTGGGCAGAGAGAAGAAGTAAAATGGCAGGGCACAGAAAGGTATATAAGGTGTGAGTACACAGGAAGTAGCTCTCTTGGGCTGAGGATTTCCTAGCAGTGAGAACTTGTGGCTGGCTTATTCTATTCCTCTGATCTTTCACCTTTCACCCCAATATCTGGCTTTGGGTTTTTTTTATTAATAAGAGCATTTAGCAATTCCTGTTACACTTCCCTCCCTCCCTCTCTTCCACCCTTCCTTTCTTTCTGTTCAATTTATTAACAATTTAGATGCAATCTAACTTCATGGGAGTTCAGGATCTGACTTTTCAATCTAACAATTCAAATATTAACTTTATCCGGACTATACATTTTTATAGATCGAGAATGATGTTAGGTATTTCATGGCCAATCAGGTGGACACATAAAACTGACAAACAGAGTGGGATGGTTTGTTATACAGTATTAGTACAATACTTCAATTTGTACTTCTCTCAAAAGTGTTTGAAGTATATTATAAAATTAATATGAGAGAGCTTGGGAATGATTTAAGAAGTGAAAAATCATAGTTATGTAAACTTTCTGCTTTTTCTTAGACAGTATTACCCAGTAAAATTAGATACAAAATTAATACCTCAATATTAAAACTGCATCAGATGTTTTAAATGTCATGGTCACAAAGATTGAACAAGCAAGGAATCTGTTAAATTCATCACCTCCAATGGCCATGTTTTCAAGATTGTTTTAATGTTAGTGCTTCAGATTGAACAATTAATTAAAATATATCATTATGACTACATTTTTGTAATATTGACAGAAATTGAATATTATTCTTCACTTAATGTGATGTAAAAAAAAAACCTTGTAGAAATATAATAGTAACAGTTAACATTTACCTTACTGTTATCAACTATACTCTAGAACTATAAAACATTTTGAGACAAAAATTGAATAATGCAGACTTACTGTATAATCTGCAGTCAGGATGGAAACATAGATGTACTAAGTAAGTAGTGTTAGACAACAGCAAAATATGAAAAAAGAGGAGCATTTCAAAGAATTGGGGAGTAGAACATGAAGGGATGAAATAGCATGATGAATAATTTTTGTTTCAAATTCTCATTACTAAGCCCCAAATTGAGTCCCTCAGAAGGTAACCATCTTGAGAAACAGAGTTAGTTACCACCAGATTTATAGGAAAATGGATGCAACTGAGGTAACCCAGATGCAGAAAGATAAATATAGTATGTATTTGCTTATCTGTGGATATTAGCTATTAAATAAACAATAACTAACCTTCAACCATAGACCCAGAGAGTTTATGTAAGGAGGAACGGACTAGGGCAGACTCAGGGATCTCACTGGAAGGGAGAATAGAGTAGATTTTATGAGTGGACTACAGTGGGGAGAAGGGGGAGTAGAATGGGAGGATCGGGTAGGAAGGAAGAAAGGGAGATGGGATTGAGGATTAAAAGAGTGGAGAGACAGCTAGAATTAAAGGGCACTTTAGGGGCAGTATGGAAACCCAGTGCTGTTTAAACTTCCCATAATGAAGTCTCCAAATGATAAGGAAGATGAGCCTCCTAAGATCCATTTATTGTCACCAAAGGAAGTTTCCAGTACCAGGACTTGGTTTTATCCAATTGAATTGTTGGCTGAAAAGGTCCCATGGAAATCCCAAAACAACTCAGGCTGTTGCCAAGACAATAGGTAGCTATTGACAAACTAAAAGCAAGTCATCATTGATGAAGACAGCACCCATACAACACATCAAAGATGGAGAGGTCCAGCTGGTGACTACATAGAACCTTCACCCCCATGTTCTAGTGTCTATGAAACTGAAAGATATTCGGCAAGTTGCCAAAAGAGAAAAGTAAACACCAACCCAAACACAAAACCACTGATCTACAATCTATCCTGCTTGTAATATATGCTAGGCCAATGGTGGCACAAATCATGTGGAAGTAATCAACCTATGTCTGATTTTACTAAAAGCCTACTCCACAAGATGGAACCCATTCCTGTTTGGGTGATGGAGAACTGGTGTATAGATAGCTCAGATGCCTAGGGTAAAACTAAATACTATTGGTGTAAAAGAAAAAAGGAAGAAGCAATAATAAAATGACTCCTAATGATATTCTGCTTTACTCATTGAATGGGCACCTTATTCTGCCATTATCAGAGAGGTTTCCTCCTGCAGCAGATGGCAACAAATGTAGAGACCCACAGTCCGACATTACATACTTAGACATGTGCACACACATGTGTGCATGTACGCTCGTGTGTGCGCGCGTGCACACACACACACACACACACGGAAAGAGAGAGAGAGAGAGAGAGAGAGAGAGAGACGGAGACCTTGGAACAAACAGCTGTAAAGAAGTTATCTACATCAAATCTCTCCCCTGAGAGCTCAAAGAACTTCCTAGAAGAGGAGGCAGGAGGAGTGAGGGACACAGAAGGGACAGAGGACTCCAGGACATCAAGGCCTTCTAAAACAACTGAGCAAAGCTCATACAAACTCAGAGAGACTGAAGCAGCAACTACAGGGTCTACTTGGGTCTGTACCAGGTCTTCTTCATACTATACTATGGCTTTCAGTTAGCATTTTATTGGACTCCTGAAGGTATAAATGAGTGGGTCTCTGATTCTTGTACCTTTTCTTGAACATGGGAGACATTGGTTCTGGGGTGATTTCAACAGGGTGAAGGTTTTGAAGGATCCTGGATCAAGAGGTTTTGGAGGAGAATTTTAGCTTGCCTAGAAAGATCATTCTTGTGATATTTTGGTGAATAATGTGGCTGCTTTTTGCCTTTGTCTGAAGAGTCTCCCTCATAGTAGAATGAAGAGCTTTTGGATTAACTCTGTTTGCAGAGGAAATCTCAAAATATCCTAGTATAGACTCTGTCATGTATTTATTGTTGTTAACTCTAAGGATTTATAATGAAAAGGAGCAAGCTGAGAAAAATAAATAAATAAATAAATAAATAAATAAATAAATAAATGACTAAATAAATAAAACAAAAAATAAAATGTAAAATTTGAGGAGAAAAAGAGCATCAGGAAGTGGAATGGAGATAAGTTGTGTTCAAGGAGATAAAGAGATTAATAAATGAAATAACAGAAGTGGTGATCTCAAGGCAAAATTTCACCCAGCTGTGTTTTCTGAATAGTAATGCATATCCTGTGTCATTTTATGTTGGAAGTACATGATGTGATCTGTTGTTTTATTTTTATTTTATCGGGGACTATTGTTAAGATACTGTAAAGGGTCTCAGAAGAGACATTGGACTTTGAACTTTTAAACAGGGTTGAGATTGTTCTAGACTGTGGGAACTTTTGAAATTGGACTAAATGAATTTCTACATTATGTTATGGGAACCAGGGAGCAGAATGTGGTGGTTTGAATAGGAACTGTCCCCATAGACTCCTGTGTTTGAAATGCTTGGCCCATATGGAGTGGCACTATTAAGATACATGCCCTTGTTGGAGTAGGTATGACCTTGGTGGAGGAAGTGTGTCACTGTGGGGTGGGTATTGAGGTCTGAGACACTCAAGCCCAGGCTTAGGGACACCCAGCTCACTTCCTGCTGCCTGTGGATCCAGCTATAGCACTCTTAGTTACCTCCCCAGCACCATGTCTGCCTGCATGCCACCATGCTTCCCACCATAATGATCATCCTAATGGAAGACAAAAAGGAAGAAACTGAAGAAAAGCCTTCTGAGATTTACTTTTGGTGCTGCCAGGCTCATCTTTAGGGATGGGGAATTCAGAGGTACCCCGCTGATTAGGCACTCTGTAACATGCATTAACTCTCTTCAATGGGCCTGATTTATTTCCTGGCTTCGATTTTGAAATGCAATGAGCTGTAAACTAAGTGTGTCTCTAAACCTCATAAACTTCATAAGTTTTAGCTGCTGTTTAGAAGACATAACAGTCCTTAACCACTAGGAGAAATGAAACAGGGAATTAGGAGAAAAGAGAGGCAATGAATGAAATCACTGAGTTCCTGCTTAAAACACACAGAATTAAAAATTGTCAGATATTGTGAAGAACAGATTCCCAACATGAAGTCAATGTGTTCTCAGTCCTCTATTTTTCTTTAGAATCAAAAAATTCTGTGACTACATAATAATTAACACTGATAAATTCTTAAGGAAATGGAACATAGTCTCAAAACTTCTTCAGTTTACTAATAAATAGCAAATTGCTACCTAATACACAGAGCACATTTGGAATACAATGACAGTAGGTTCTACTATGATTGTTGTTCAGAATAATCATGCATTCAAAGTTACCCAGGGAGAATTCAGCTTAAGTGACATCCTTTGTGATACACTGCTTGCTTCCTCTTTTAAATTCAGAATGTTTAAAAATAGCCATATAATGAGAAATGAACAAGTAAACATCCACTTGCACTTACAAGTTACTTGATGGGTAATTGGAAGATAATTTGTAAGTTATTTTTAATAATTTAAATTCATCATCAGGATTGTTTTCTTTTGCTTTATTTTATTTCATTTTTCCAAGGTATTATTTATGATATATATTTTAAAGTGTCTCAACATAGCAAAATGCAGAAAATGTGCATGTTATTAGAGACTAAGTATTTAAGCTTAATACAAAAGAAAATAATATGTATGTGTATGTTTAATGTATATATTTAATGTGTATATTTAATATTATGCATATATTCCAGTAATAGGATTTTTCATATTTTTAATGAGTCACTAAAATATTTTTTCTCAGATAATTTTGTCTTAGGTATTTGACATAGAGTTTTAATACTTAACAGAAAAAAATGTAAGATATCTATATAATTACTTTCAGTCACAGAAAACCTAACAAAACCATGTAACTGTAATATTTTTGATTATAAATGTACTGTAATTTTTATTTAAAATATAATTATATCATTCCTCTCTTTGCTTTCTTTCCTTCAAATGCCCTCCCATACTATCCATATATATGACATTTTTCTTCAAGTGTTATTGTTATACAGATATCCACCCACATGCCCACATATACTCCCATAAATACATAAATATCTGCTAAGTTTATTTGGTGTTGCATATTTGGATATGATTTTTGCCCTGTCCGCTTATTATTGTGGCTAGCCAATTAAGAGGCTGATCCCAAAGGAAGACTCATTCTCCAGCACTCAGCATTCTTTTGTTGACTCCAATCCTTTACTAGGACTAGGACGGACCCCTAGAGTGGGGTCTCTAGTGATTTCTCCCTTCCACTTTAGTATGTGTACTGATATTGTGATTGTTCAGCTATATTGGGTAGTCATATTGCTGAAGTATATTGGGCGGATCTTTCCTGTTATTCTTAGGAAACACAATGGCACAGCCAATTTCCTAAAAACACAAATAGAACCTGCTGTTATTACTTGTATGCATTGATTATAGGCTCACCACTCATTACTGATAAATGACTTGGGGACTGGGGCTTTCCCCTGGGAAGGAAGCTTTCTCCCATTCTCAGCACCCCTTGTCATACCAAGTTCTAGCACCTGATCTCTGACCTTGACCTTGAATTGTGAAAAAGTGACAGCACAGTATTTACAATCTCCAAATACTTTACTTCTGGTAAAATTAAATCCTTGAAGCTGTAGACTCCCCAGAAGCCAATAAGATATTGCTGTATACAAATGCACAGAATAAAAAAAAAAACATAAATCGCACGTAGAAATGGGTCACTAATTGCAGAATTAATGGGTTGGCATGAGAGGAGTATATACAAGGGCAGCATTTATAGATGTCTGCACTATATTCTTAATTGTACAATGCATATGGATGCTTAATCACTCTGTGTGACTTTTGGAATACTCTAGTTTGTATCATGTTTTGAAGTATGTGAATGAAAATTCATTGAAAATAGAAGTAACTGTTAATCTTTCATTAAAACAGTCTTCTCGGCAGGTTTTTCTTACTTAACTTACCCTTTATGGTTTCTGTTAGGAACTCGGCTCCTTCAAACCCACCTTCAGTGACTCAGCACCAGCAGCATCACCAGTGCCAAATGCCACATTCAGCTTGCTTTCAAACATCCCCACCAACATCACGGGCTGTCTTGCTCTCTGTCTCTCTCTGTCTCTCTATCTTTGTCTCCATCTGTGTGTCTATTGTCCCCACTCAGGAGCAGCCCTTTGCTGTCCCCCATTGCCAATAAATCTCTCCCTTGAGATTTGTGGCTTCATGTGATTTCTGCGGCATTCCTTGTTTGAAATCTTCTAAGGTACTCCTCCAACACAGAAACCCTGACAGTTTCTCCATTACGGCCTTCTTTTTTTTTTTTTCCCCCCTTGGTTTTTCGATCCTGGATCTCGCTCTGTAGACCAGGCTGGCCTTGAACTCACAAAGATACGCCTGGCTCTGCCTCCCAAAGTGTGCCCCACCGTCCGGCCAAAATAGCATATTTACTTATTTATTTTTTAAGGAGTAAGTGCTCCATCTGCATGTGTCCCTGCACGCCAGAAGGGGGCATCAAATCCCACCATAGATGGTTGTGGGTGCTAGGAATTGAACTTAGGACCTCTAGAAGAGCAGTCAGAACTCTTAACCACCGAGCCATCTCTCCAGCCCCATTATGGCCTTCTTAATGTAGCTTTGGACTGCCTTGTTTCTCCAGACCTGATGAGGAGAGTAATTCTTCCTTTATATTCTTGCCAAAAGTAGGTCACCTAGATGAAACATATGTGGGAAAATGTACTGAATGATTTAAAGTTTTGAAAAAATATAAACAATACCATTTGTAACGCAGACCACTTTTATAATCAAATGACTTAATTCAGATTTTACAAATATATATATATATATATAAAGAAATTAGAAAATAATTTTTCATCAGATGAAAACTCTAAGATACTGTATTTTAAAGTATTGCATTGATAATAACATGTATTTAATTATAAAACAAAATGAAGCTTTTAGGAAAGAGTAAACACATTTCATCGTTTTATTTGTCTGCTATGATTAATCTATGTTACACCTGATTAACTATTAAATTAAGTATTCTTGTAACGATCTTGAACAAACAGCATCATACATAATCTGATATCATTTTCCCAAATTAAGTTTTAGGTGAAAAATCTATAAATAATTCAGGTAAATTAAACACAAATTATATTGTTTCTCTTATTTTCATTTTATATTTTTTCAGGTATTATACTGCTTTAGGGAAGAAACCTAGTATGTGAAAGAAGTTTGAAAATATGTAACTGGTAGACAAATTTCTGAATACCATTTATCACATTGAGACTTTCCTGTTATTCTTTTTCTCCTCTATATTTCATTTATTGAAAGATATTTTTCATACAGTATATTATGATTAAAGTTTCTCTTTCCCCAACTACTTCTAGATTCTCCCCACCTCCACTCCCATCTGAATCAACATAATTTCTATTTCTAGTTGGGAAAAAAGCAGGCATGTAAAGAATAATTATAATAAAAATAGAATAGAATAAGATAAAAGAAAAACATCAAACTGGAATAGTACAAAACAAACAAATGGAGCAATTTGAGCCAAAGAAATAGCTCAAGAAACATATCTAGATACACCCACCTTCATATACACTGAACTCCACAAGAACACATAAAAAGAAGCCATAAAATGTATGCAAATGACATACTTTGAAACAAAAATTAGAAAGAGCCCTGACAAAAGATTATGAGACAAAGAACCTCCAAAGACAACATTAAGGTTTTTATGGATATTTTGTTTATTTGTTTGTTTGTTTGTTTGTTGTGTTTTCCTGTGTGTGTGTGCGTGTGTGTGTGTGTGTGTGTGTGTGTGTGTGTGTGTGTGTGTCTCTTTTGGCCAACTATTGCTGGACATGGAGCATTAAGAGTGATTTATAGCAGTCCCCACAAGCTAGCAAGCAGGTTACAGACCTACTTGCCAATTGGATGTGTCACAGCCTCCAGCCACTGGGACACATTCTTCTGTCCTTCCCAACTCACCCCATCATCTTCCCTGTGGCCAGCGCTTCCCTGTAACTCCAGCAGACTCCTTAGGCAGAGGTACATTCTACACTTGTCTGAAGAACTGTCATAATCTCCAGACCCTAAGTCCCAGGGCACAAACTATGTCCTTCCCATCTCAGCATTAGAAAGGCGGCTGGACCATGCTCCATTGCTCTGGTTCAGTCCCCATCAGGAGAGCAGGTGAGAGACCTGCCTGCTAGCTGAACTGCTGAAGCCACCATTCACTGGATTTTGTTCCTCCAAAACCAACTCCATGCCCAATCCCACCCAACTCATCAGCATCCCTGTGGCCAGAACTTTCCCACAACTCCAGAAGACTCCATAAGTCCATAAGACCAGGCTGGGTCTAGGTAACCAGATCCCCAAAAACCTCAGATGACACACCCTACTAGACGTGAAGATCAGCCAGATACCTGAACCCTTGGTCATTTAGGCTGGAAGACTACAGGAAACAGAAAACAAAGGAATAAAACACTCATCTAACAAAGACAATAACAAGAATCAACATCCAGATCTATAATTATCTCAAATCCAGATGCCTAAATGCCAGAGTAAGAGCACTTTCAACAATAGAAAGGGTAATATGGCACCATCAGAACCCAGCAATCCTACGAAAGCAAGAATTGAACATTCCAACACAATTGAAACACAAGAAAATGATGTTAAAAATAAATTTATGAAGATGATAGTCCTTAGGCTATTTGTATAAGCCCTTATTCCTGATTGTGGACTCCAGCTTCCTTCTTTCTTTGCTTCTTGGCAGAGATATGAGGAAAATAATTGACTGCCTCTCCAGTAAAGATGTTCCATTTTTGCCTCAGGCTGAAGAAATGAACAGCTTATCATAGAATGGCTTCTCAGAACTTCTGAAACAAAATATGTTATGGTCATTAAATTCAACCATTTCTCATGTTTGATACACGTACAACACAATCCTTATACCAGAGGATCAGGAAAAAACATGGAAGAGGAGTGGAAAGATTATAGCTGCCAGAAGACCAGGACTTCTTTTGTAAGATAGAGTCTCATAGTTTAGACAGGGAAGCTACACTAAAAAACAAAAAAGCAATATCATTGCCTATAACGATCCTTAAAAAATGACACCACCAACTGACCCATCATTGAGTATTAATGATTTTTATAGGGCTTTCCCTCTAGAAGAAGAACTACAACAAGTTAATGGTGCTGGGAGAGGAAGAGTCAGTCCTCTCCAGGGACAAGACCCCTGAAAGAGTGGTCAGTCTCAAGAGGTGAGCCCTAGCATATCTGAGCAGAAATACTAAGTGATCGCACCAGGTTGTATTTATAAACATACATGTTATAATGTTATATAGATAATTAAAGAAAAAGAAAACATAAATTCAAGGAGGAATGGGAGTGACATGAGAGGAATTATATGGACTATGCTAGTCAAGTGTATGCAGGAAGGCTTCTTGTTAATTTTGTAACCTGCTTCTTTGATGAAAGTATTTATCAACTATAGAAGTTTCCTGTTGGCTTTGTTAGGATCTTTTATATATGAAACCCTGTCATCTGCAAATAATAATACTTTGATGTCTTCCTTTCTATTTATATTTCCTATCTCTCCTTCAGTTTTCTTATTTCTCTAGACAAGACATTGAACACTCATAGAGATTGTATGTAGAGATTGGACATCCTTGTACAGTTCCTGATTTGTCAAGTTTAATAAAGCAAATGACAGCAGATGGTGACAAGTATTCAGGGAAAGGAATATACTTATTCATTGATGGCATGAGTGCAAACTGGCAAAAGCCACTACAGAAATTAGTGTGGGGGTTCCAAAAACAGATAGGAATAGCTCTATCACAAGAACCACATAAACACTCTTGTTGTACACCAAAGGACTCTACATCTTACTACTGAGATACTTTCTCATCCATGTTCACAGTGATACATATAACAGATGAAAACTGGAAGCATACTATATGCCTATGAAATGATGAATGGATATTGAAAATGTTGTATATTTACATAATGAAATATGATTCAGCTTCCAAGGAAACATGAAATTTGAAAGAAAATGGATGGGACTAGAATGAATGCCAATGTTGCATGTTTTTCCTCACATGTGAATGTTAGCTTAACCTGTGATTCATTCAGAATATTCACAGTGGATAGATAATCTAGTAAGGTAACTGTCAGTCAAGAGGAAGGATAAATTGAACACAGTGTTACAAAGGGATAAAAAGGAAATTAGAATAGGGGATGGGAGGGTGGGGTAGAGGAGGTCATATAGAGTGAAAGCCATATTGAAACCTATGTCTCTAGAAGTTTCCCAAAATATACACATACATAATACATAATTCCTTATATACATACATACATATATTATATATGTATATGTAATTTAAATAACATCATTGTATGTAATGGTGGAGATAATTACCCTGATAGACATCATATGCTGCCAAATGAAGTGATCCAGTACCAATAATGGGTTATTTTTTCTGGAGTCACTCACTGGTGGAGGGATACAAAGATCCCCAAATATTACAGGCTATTAACGTTGCTATTGTTTAGTTCCACGACTTGACATTGATGAAAGCATATATTTGTGTCAATGAATATACAGTTTCAGTCCTACTGACAGGCATACAAAGTGCTGGATGGAACTATACACAGTGCTAGAGGAGAAAACAAACCATCACTCATGCCCAGCTACTAACCTTGGGAACTATAATAACAACCTACCTGAAAGATAATTCCACTGTCTCAATAGCGGCACAAAAGTTATTGTAGTAATCAAACAATTTTTAATTGTTTTTATGACTTGCTCCAAGAAAAATGGAATCCATACCTGACACTATTAATGAGGTCATGAATCAGACTAGTTAGGTCATGGGACCCAGAGGGAAATGTAGTGTTAGTCTGCTAAATGCATGTAGTAATAAAACTACTCCTCACGACATGGTGCCATCTCATAGGTCAGTGCACTGTTCAGTCATAATCAGAGACGCTTCTTCTTACAGTAGAAGGTAATTAACAAAGGGACACACAAGTGTACAGTTTGTAGAGTATGAAAGTCTATAGTGGTATTCTAATTGTACTGAAATGTGATTTTATTTGTATGTTAATAAATAAAGTTGCCTAGGGGTCAGAGCTATTAGCAAGCCATAGCGAGAGCCGGGCGTGGCAGCGATCCCAGCACTCGGCAGGCAAAACTAGGTAGATCTCTGTGTGTTCAAGGATACTGCCGGCATTGGAGACACACGCTCCAATGTGTGTCCGGAGGTCTGTACAGACAGGAAGTGACGAGGCAGTCACGTAGTTGGGTTTACAACCAATGAGAAGGCAGAACAGAACTCTTATTTAAAGGCAAACGCACAGGAAGTAGTCCTTTTTCGGAGAGGTCTCTTGGCGGAAGAAGCTGGCAGCAGGTGGTAAGGCTCCTAGCTCTGACCTCTTGGGCTTTCATCTTTACATTGGCTCTGTGTTTCTTATTTAATAAGACGGTTGGTTACATCTACAAAAGTCTTTAGAGAATTCAATAGAAAACAGAATAACTTTATCATACCTCTTCCATCAGTGCCCAGGGATCTGCCTCCACGACGCGGCAGAAAGATTGTAAGAGCCACAAGTGATGACTGACTCAAGAAAACAGAATTTTGTTTTTAGACACAACAAAGCTTATACACATATTAACTCACAGAAACTGTGACACAAACCATAAGACCTACACAAATTCAAGCCAGAAGAATTTAACCGTGGAGAAGAATCCCACCATGGGGAAAGATCCCACCATGGGGAAGGATCCCACCAGGGAGAAGGATTCCACATGGACAAGTGGAAATTGGCACAAAATCTTACCCTGTAATTGTGTTTGTGTATGCTTTTATTTGATTTATTTTTATTTTTATTTTTATTTTATTAGGAGTGAAAAAGTAAATGAAGATGGATGGGCAGGGAGAGTAAAAGAAATAAGTACAGATGGAGGAGAGAAAATGATGTGATCAAAATAAATTATATAAAACATTTAAAAATGAAAATAAATTAATAAAAGTGTCATTCATGCATTGATAAGAAAAAATAAAGCACAGAATTGTAATTGACATTGTATTGTATTTACTTTTACATTATTTCATAGAACAATGTAATGATAATATTGTCAAGTATTAGACAAAAGGAAAAGTCTAATTTTTGAACTTTATCCACATGAATTTTGTGGTGGTTGTTAGAATTAAACATTTTCTTACTTCTCTTAATTTAGAACAGAATTTTGTGTTTCTGAGAAACATAAAGTAATTTTAGTCAATTACCACATACTCTTTCCATAATTGTAATCATGCTAAATTATGCAATTACAAAATATTACAAGTATCAGCAATCATACACTGACAGCTTGCAATTATGCCATTACCATGTGGACTTAGAGAATTGTGACATCTAAAGATGTCAAAAAGATTTTTAATGTGAATATTAATACTTCCTCTGTATCAAGACTCTGATTGCATTGTGCATTGCACACATATAAGTATGTATATATATGTATACATATATACTTATATATATAAATGAAAATTTCTTTTATAATATATAAATATATATTACAATTATATATATTATAAAAATACGTATTTAAGAATCTGAATCTATGAAAGGGAATAACATTTACAAAGTTTTTGAATGATCAGGAATGGTAGGCACTCCTGTAGTGCCAAGCAGGCTCAGAAGGCTGAGGCAGAAGCATTGATGTGAGTAGAAGGCCACCCTAGGTTACATAATAGAACTCTTCCTCAAAAAAAAATCTGAGGGATAGCTTAGATAATACGTTAATACTTAAAATGCTATGAGAAACCCAAATTATCAGACCCATATGCTGTGAGTAAGAAAGTGACTTAAACGAGGTTTAACTTAGAACATCATTTCATGAAAAGTCATATAATTTTGCAGCTAATTTAATGCTCATCTTAACAACTTACTGAGTGGGGCATTTGATTGAGTTTTTGATATTTAGTTAAGCACATAAAGAAACACAGAAGACATTAGTGAAATATAGATGCATTTTTAAACAAGAAAATAATCTCTGTCATCCAGCTTCCAGCATGCTGAGGTAAACCCACTATCCTGTGTCTACCATGTTGATTATACCAACGAATAAATTATTAAAACCAAATAACCTCCCTGAAAACAAGCAAAAAGAAATTCTATCTACTATAAGAAAATATAATTTTCCTTAAATGTCTCCACATAATACTATTTGATTAATCAAGTTAGTGTTGCCCTCTAGGTGAGTTCTAGAAGTACTAAATAAGAATTTATGTATGTATCTCTAACCATGGAAGGCTTCATTGATTGGTGACCCAGTGGATTTTAGATGTAATCAATTGTTTTTATCCACTATCAGAGCTCACTAGATCCAGACTAGAATGTTGATAGGTGGGTGATTATTCACCCTGATTGAAAGTTCTTTGCATATTAATACTTACAACTCATAAATATAAAATATAACAGTTTTATAGTTAAGGAAGTCATAATAATATTTTGTATAACTACTACCTAATGTTGATACATTTTATTATTCAGGTAGAATAATTACATTATCTTGATAAAATGATACAGTTTTAAAAATTCATACTTAATTGAGCATTTTTCTTAGTACTGGGGCACTGTTTTTCAACTGAAAATGATCAAATTGAAATGCACAATGTGCAGACTTATTGATTTCCATAGCCACCCAACCCAGCTATTCTATTTTACTTTCCAATTTATTAGCAATGAGAGAGAAGCAGATATTTGCCAGAGGGTAGTGATCATATACCTAAGGAGGTTGAATAATGGGTATCACGTAAAGGAAAGCTCTGATTCTAATTTATAGTATTTCTTTTTAAGAACAAAATTACTGGCCATAATTTGTTCTTGCCTCCCACTTATGGAGTTAATTTTCTTCTCTTTAGAATGATGTCTGTGCTGGCCCTTTTGAATGACAGTGTCCAAAAATTAGACAGACAGATTAGCCGAATATCCATAGTAAAATATTCTGCATTATTTCCTATGAATTCTGAACTGCTATATTTTCAACATGTAAATGTTAATAATGTCCAAGTATTACTTCATGTGAAACCTTATGCCAGAGTAGAAAGTACTTTGAAAATAATGTTGATTATGACATAAAATTGTTCATAACCTAGGTGTATTTCTGTATTTTAAGATGATCCATAAATTATGATGATCACTAGATAGCTTCTTTCACTCAAAGTGTTCCATTATATTCTATTTCAATCAGTAGAAGTGTTCTCTCTGAGTTGACCATGACTGTGTGTTAGAGACTCTATTAGGAGATTGTGACCTGGAGCAGATCTGGCTCTTACCAGCGGCAATGCATATGCAAAATTTCTTCCTAGTAATTACAGTGCAAACAGTTGTCAGGAAAGAGTGAGACTTTGATCCATCTTCAGGATTCACTATTTAGGTTACTGCTGTGATTATCATAAAGACAAGGAATTCTAAGAGTAGACTGACCTACAAATAACTCTATAACCCACTGAATCCCTTTTTATATTCTAGGATGATCATAGTTCCTAATGGTGTTAGAAAATTGCATATGAGCACACAGGAAAAAAAAAACTATTTTATCTATCTTCCTTTTTTTTAACAAGAAGGCTGTGTGTCTAGAAGTATGCATTTTATAGACACACTTTCTATAGTGCTGATTTTTGTAGAAGTCAAAAAAAGAGGAGGTAGGAAATGTGTGAATGTGAAGGTCATTGCACTGAAATTCTGGAAGGTGATGAAATAAAAGAAAATTCCAAGATGACAACCAGGCAAAACATCTGGCCTCCTGTCATCTGCATGTATTTATAACTAAACTGTTTCCTGTGATTTGGTGGGACCAAGCCAGATGGGCACTGTGGTTCTATACCACACAGAAACACAACTTTCAGAGGAGGGCATTTGTATGCTGCCACTTATACCAGGTCGATGCTTCCAAGATACGAAAAGTCTGTGAATCAGAAAAGAAACAGATTCTTGGAAAAGCTTGATAATCAATTTTTGTACCAATAATTGCTTCATATTAATTAAAGGAATTATTTAAATGCCAATGTATTTAGCTCTCCTGGCCACTGTCAGTAATGTTCACAGTTATCTGTGAACGTTTTTCTTAGTGTGGAGGCACAGATGATTGTGTGTGTGTGTGCTCCTCACACATATGTATCTATGTATATGTGTGCAAATTCACATACATTTTTAGGCCAGAAAATATTTTTGGGTGTCATTACTCATGTATCATCCATATGTATTTTGAAACAGGGTCTCTCACATTTGAAACTTCTTAACTAAGTTAAGCTGCATGGCAAGCTAGAGGGATCCACTGGCTTGCTCTGAACCTCACTAGTTCAGGGGTTATGAAGCTACTGTGCTCAACTCTCCATCCTTTGAAGTTCTCAGGGAGGAACTCAGGTCCTCACACCTTCGGGATAAGTATTTTACTGACTTAGGTAGCTCCTCAGCCCAAGTAGTATGACTTTTAAGACATGGTAGGAGCATTCATAATTAGAATGGATTCACAAAACAATAAATTTCCTTGATTTTGTATATATTAGCTTAGTTTGCTATGAAAACCCTAGTTTCTAACCTATAACAAGATGGTCAGCCTTACCTTTGGTCATGTCAAACTCTTCTGCCCGTTTCCATATCATTTTCACAGTAGCTGTTTCTTCCTCCTCCTCCTTCTTTCTTCCTTTTTTTTACAGTTCTATTGAGCACCTTGCCTCTTCTAGTACTCACTACATAGACAAGAACAGCCTCAAATTCTTGACAATCGTCCTTCCTCAACTCTTGAATACAGAGAATATGGGCATGAGCCACCATGCCAACATATAAGCTACTGAGTAGTGTCTTTTCCTAGTTGTATGAGTAGCTTTTTGATAAATCTACTGGGTATAATTTCCATTACATTTTATCATACTGATCAGGTGATATCATTTCAAATCATCTATAAACTCATGGAAAATTTAATTCAATACATATTTTACATAATTATGCATAATACACACTCACACACAACCATAATTTTTCCATGATTAATTTCTTTATTGGGGTTTGGTTCATTTCTTTTACTTTTTTATGATTCTCGTATACATACAACATGTCTCCCTTCCTTTTCTTCCTCCAAATCTTCTCATATAACACTCCCTCCTTACTCTTTTTTCAAATTCATGGCCTCTTTTTATATTAATTTGCTGTTACACGAATATATGTATATACATACATATTCCTAAATATAGCCTGCTCAGTATGTATAATGTTATTCATATATATGTTTTCATGGCTGACCACTTGCTAGTAGAAAACCAATTGGTGAGCTCCTGCCTTGAGCACCATTTCTCCTACTCTCAGAATTCTTTAGTTGCCTGTACTCATTTTGTAGGGCTGGGGTTTTATGGACAAATGCATAATTGTACAAGGGCTACCCAATGTGGTGCCTGGAAATTTAAATTTATCTTACATAACCTCTAAAAAATAAGTTTAAGGAATGTCCACCTCATATTGAGAAAAACTCAGTAACAAGCAAGAAAAAAAATTAAGAAGCAAAATAATTTTAAAAGTAAAAGACTTACACGATCGGTGGCAGTGGACAGATTCATTGTGGGGAATTGTTACTGTTAGGAGTGAGCTATTTCATGCCTATCCGATGCAGTCATCTTCATTATCATAGCCTGTGTTCAGTAAAGAAGCATTTTAAGTCTAATATGAAATATCAAGGCCCTCACCCCAGACCCCGTCCCTGGGCGCCAGCCACCCCTGGGAAGACCTGCTCACCTTGGCCCC
>CABHPR010131743.1:5000-25558 GCA_902168415.1 Peromyscus melanophrys
ATAAACACAATTAAATATAATTTGAAAAAATCTGTAGAACTGAGCATATAAACACTGTGATGTGATTACAGGAAACTTATTTTAAATGAGAAATGAAACTGTGAATTCACCCAGCCACAGTAGATGCTCACTTTCTCTTCTCTCTGGTGTAGGACTGCTGGTTCTCTTCCAAGTGTATGATTGTATTAACCCTTTCCATACAGAATAATCCTTCTTATCTAAATTAAAAACTAAAAGAAAATCTGAGTATGCTTTCTAAAATAAATCAATGCTAATAGTTTGTACAATAGAAGAACAAAGAATGAGAGCTCATGGGTGTTACCCTCTCCATATATGATTTTGTTAGCCACATTCTCAGTTACAAATTCAAACCACATAAATATTTTAACAACAGAAAATGCCCAAGAAAGTTCATCATAGGGTTGGAGGGTAGGCTCAGATTTAAGTGTACTTACTACTCTTGTAAAGGACCTGAGTTCGATTCCCAGTACCCACATGACAGTTTAAAACCACTTGTAGCTTTAGTTCAAGGGGACCCAACACTGTATTCTGACCTTTGCAGGTACCAGGCATGCATGTGGTGCACTTATATACATGTAGGTAAGCACTCCTGCACATAAAATAAAGAATTAACAAATCTCTTTAAAAAAAAAGAAAATTCATAAGACAGGATGCTTTGAAATGTTAATTTATGCTCATTGTTATTGAAGATAACCCTTCTACATGTATATTGTGCCTTGAAATAGTGCCTGATACTATTATGGAGCTGTCTACAATTAAAGCTATCTATAAAAATTTATAATTTGTCTTCATCTATTTTTATCTCATTATTCTGAGGCTGGTTGTGTGGCTGGAAGGCTGGCCCCTGGTGTCTTCTCTCCTCCTTTTCTTGCTCCTCCGTCTTCTTTCCAGATTTCGGCTCCTACTTATTCTCTCTGCCTGCCAGCCCCACCTATCCTTTCTCCTACCTAGCTACTAGCTGTTCAGCTCTTTATTAGGCCAATTAGGTGTTTTAAGCAGGCAAAGTAATACAACTTTACAGAGTTAAACAAATGCAAAATAAAAGAATGCAACACATCTTTGCATCCTTAAAGAAATATTTCATAGCATAAACAAATGTAATACATCTTAAAATAATATTCCACAACCATATTAGTATATTAACATGTACATATTAGTTGTGAATGAATAAATGGGCATACACATTATGTGGATAAAGTTTTTATTAAACATGTAAAATATTAAATGTTATTTAGAGATCACTGTTCGATAGGACAGCAATTAGTAACACTGCACTTTGACCTTTTTTCAACCCTAGAGCCTCACAAATGCTGGGAAAGCGCTCTACAACTGAACTTCATCTCCAGCTCTGCTTCTCAATCTTCCCACTGAGAAGCTCTCTTGGGATGAGAGTTCAAAGGCTGTTCTTCTCTTGGGCTTTTCCTTTGTTACAATGCAGGGCCATAGTCTACACACTCAGACAAGCCCCACACCCTCCCAGTCATTAATCCATTCAAACACACTTATGAAACACATTCTTTGTGAAGAGTGTCATGACACGGAGCCCAGAGGTTCCTCCTGGGAGTTTCCAAAACTGGTAACAAGAACATGGAAATGTTCCTGGCATTTAGCTAACACTTGCCCTTCTAGGGTGTGTGCAAATTATAGCAGTTTACTGGAAGCATCTATCATTGCTCAAACTAAAAGTCTAGACATGCAAACTAGTTCTTGGTAATTCCTGTTTAAAACTGGTTTACAGTAGAAGTCTAGGCTTTTCACTCTCTTCTACTTTTGATGAGTTAAAATAATGTCACGACGTTGTCACCAGCAGAAGAGGACACAGAATAGAATAATAATTAAACTGTATCAAGCATTTGTTATGGCACCAATTTAAGCAACTTATTTGAATAGAGCAATGCACTTAAAATTTACAGGAACTGCTTATGACAATAACACCCACTTTAAAAAGCAAATAAGGCATAGAGACATTTACATACTCATTTTTTATGGTAAAAAAAGTACGTGGAGGCAGAATTCAGTGGTGGGCCGTCTGATCAAAGAGATTGTATCACAAATCATGAAGCTCTACTTCAGCCTACTCATGCTTCATGTGGAAATCCCAAGACTGATGGTGTTCTAACCCTAGCCCTAATAAAATATATTTTATGTGTATTAATTTCACTTCATGTAACTGCAGCCAGTTTGATTTATCACATCTGTAAGTGTCCCCGAGTCTACTATGCCGTAGTTAGCTTCAGTTGCTAACTTGCCACACCTGGGAAAAATGAACCTCAAATGAGGAGCTGCCTCTCTCAGATTGGCATGATTGCTAACTGTTGCAGGAGGGCCCAGCCCACTGTGGGTGGCTCCGTACCTGTGCAGGAAGGCCAGGCTGTATAACAAACATAGCTGAACCTAAGCCTGGAGCCAAGCCTGTCACCAGTGTCCCTCCATGGCTTTTGCTTCAGTTCCTTCTTCCAACTTAGTCACTGATGTTCCTTAGTGATAAATTGTTACCTAAAAGTATAAGATGAAATAAAACCTCTCCTCCCCAAGTTTCTAGTGATCACGGTGTTTCTCACAGCAGCAGAAACCAGAACACCCTAGTATTGGTGAAATTACTAAGGCCACTCCACGTAGTTAAAAGGAAGATTTATTTAGTGGGTAACTTACAAATGAAGGGATAGTTAGGTGGCAGGTTCTGGAAAAGACTCAGCGCAGTCCAGTGGTGTTCTCTGGAGAACTCCCCTTGGTCTACCTCTTGCGTCCAGGTCCAGGAAACAAGAGAGCGCCGTGCGAGGTAGTGGGTAGCCATTCCAGCTTTGGTCTGGAAGTTCGAACCCACTACACCCTAGACTGGTTTTACTGCAGTTTCCCAGAGAGCCAAAAGAAGACAAAGTCATGCACGTCATACGTGAGGCTTCACTACAGGAATGTGCTATCTTTTCAGTATTACCTATGATAGATAAAGTCACTCTTGTTTCAGCCCATGAGTTCACCCGTCTTCCTAACCCAAATTACATGAATCTAACTGATCTTGCTGCTGTGTGGCTGCATGCCTCTGTCAGTAAGTAGCCCAACAAACTGTATTCTGTGCAATCCTAGACCTATCTATCTTCTTCAGTGGTCTCATGGCACCTGGGGCTGGGTGGAAGAAGGGACAGGCATTCTTCTACACAAGAGGAGACTGAATTGTTCTGTAATATATAATAGATGTAGCTATTTGGTACATGCTGTTTAACAGTTTTGACAAATAAGTAGACTCAGACACTCCCCAAAGTAATCAAGATGAAGAATATTCTCTCTACTCTCTTCTGCCCTTTCAAGAAATAATACAGAGCCAGGCATTGGTGGCGCACGCCTTTAATCCCAGCACTCGGGAGGCAGAGCCAGGCGGATCTCTGTGAGTTCGAGGCCAGCCTGGGCTACAGAGTGAGCTCCAGGAAAGGCGCAATGCTACACAGAGAAACCCTGTCTCGAAAAACCAAAAAAAAAAAAAAAAAAAGAAATAATACAGAATAAGACTTTAAGGTTTTTTTTCCTGCCTAGTGAAGGATCATTGGACTAAAGCCAATCTTGTCTCTTAACAATCTAACCACTTCACCATTCTTACGATTCTCATTTGCATGATAAATTTTTTACTTTTTTACTTGTGTGAGAGCCAAAGTTATGTTTTAAGTTTTAATTACTGTGCCTAAGAGATCCATAAAACAAAGATGCCTCTGATCTGTAAGTTCCTTACCCAAGGACAGATAGTTCCTGAAATGCTGGAGGCTGTTGTTTATGGGAGATAGCAAGCCACATGTTTTCACTCCCCTAAACAAGTTTGTTTGGCCCATCTGCACCTGATTACATGTGGGCAGGAGGTACATGAGCAGGAAATACATCAGGGTGTACCCTTGCCCCTGATTGGATGTAGGTGAGAGTTATGTTAGCAGGAAGTTTGTTAGGATGAATGCTTGCCCCTGTCTGGACCTCCTGGGAAATGCAGCTAAAAAAATTTTACTGTTTTTAAACCCCTGCAAATGATGACTTGGGGCCATTTTCTAGGAACCTGGGTATGGACTTGGCCAGAGCTCATCCACCTGGCCAGTATTTAATTAAAGCGTGCTTCAAATTTGACGTTAAACAGTGGTAGCAATCTTATTCTTGACTGGAGTGTTTAACACTTGTATGATGTGTGACATCATACTTAAAGTAAATTTCTTATGGGCACTGTGTGTGTGTGTGTGTATGTGTGTGTGTGTGTGTGTGTGTGTGTGTGTGTTGCTGGGAACTTAAGGCTTGGAACGTTCTAGGCAAATGCTCTACCACTGAGCTGTACCCCAGTCTTCAGTGGTGTCAGGCTGGATCTCACTATGTAGTTGAGGCTGACCTCAAACTCTTCATCCTGCTGCCCGTCTCTCCCAAGTGCTGAGATTATAAACATCTGTCACTATGTCTAGCTGACAATGATGCTTACCTGTGACTGTTTTCCATTTGTCCCATCCATCTGTTCTCTCTTCCTTTTGTCCCTTCACCTTTTCCTAATTAGCTGACTTTCCTTCCTGTTTTGTGTTATAGTCATTCTTGACTCATTTAGCTGTCTTTCCTTTCATTTTGATTCTGGAAACATAAGATTGGAGACTATTTCATATTCATCATCCAATTGATTATTTGCACATCTTGTTTTTTATGAGTGATTCTTTTAGCAAAGAGTAAATGTCCTCTTTTTGTAACAGACTATTGACCCTTTTCCATTTATGGGATTTTCAGGCTAAAGTCAGGTTCATTTACCTGAAAAGCTCAAACATTGATACCCAGCTCTGCCTCCCTCCCCCAACTCTGTCTTTGAAAACATGAAAGACATTTGTATACCCAAGTGTTATTTCAGTAGAATTGTTTTTTATTTGCCTTGAATTTGAACCATGAAAGCATCTAGCGATTGCTTCATGAGGGTTAGGTAATGTTTTCCTACAAGTAAACTGTTAACATACACAAAGGTCAAAGATCTCTCCTCTTGTCAATTCAGGTTTCCATGAAATTGAACCTGAAAACTGGCAAAATAATGTAGACATACCAAACAATTATAGGACATTAAAGAAGAACCAAAGAGATGATCCAGGGGAACACTGTCATTTCCAAATGATGAATGACAAGTGAGCCTGGTTAAATAATTTATCTAAGGATATATTCTATGCTTTGAACATGACCAGTAAACTTTTAGTCATAGAGAAAATCTTTTCATAATAGGATTCTAATATAGGGCATTCAGAGATCAGTATGTTAATCTAAGTACTGGATTTAACAGATTTAAGATTTACAATACAAATCTCTGGTTGCAGAGCTTTGTTCAATATTGTGTCTGCTGTGTTCATTTTTTACAACCCTTAAAGAGCATAATCAGGCCAAGAATACAAACTTATGTAGACAAGAGGATGTTACTGAAAGAAATATCAAACTCTTGAATAAATGGTTTAAAATCTCCTCGTGGCTAAACTGAAGACTAAGTATAATAATGACATGATATTCTCAGAACGTGTATAAATTTTAATTCAATTGTAATCTATTGAATTTTTGACAAGAAACTATTCAAAGGAAATTTTGAAGTGAGACATTGGCAGTTGTTTATGATTTGTCCCCTCTTTGAAAAGATCTGCACGTTTGGCTTTGGTGCTGGAGGTCTCAACAGCGACAAGCAGTCTCAAACAGTCTTTTTCCAGCTGAATTGAGTTCTGCATGGACACGGAATCTTTTAGTTTGGGAAGGTGTTCAGGTAGCTGTACCTTTCTTTTGAGATTAAAAATCATTGACTTAATATATTTGTCATTGTTCACAAGTCTGGAGTTAAGCCCGAGATGTGGGAAACATGACTTGATGGCAACTTTGAGTGTATTTCAGGGGCAGACTCAATCAACTACCTGTCTTGCAATAAGACTTCACTAAACCTATAAGAGATATAATTTCAGGGGAAAATGTGCACTGCCCAGTGGAGTTTGTTTCTACAGGTAAGTCACATGTGTTATGTTACAAGAAAAGTGTCAATTAAAGGGTTTCCAAAGAAATGCTTTGCTTTCTACTCTAATAAAGAAATGTCAAAATCTCTGTGGCATTAAACTTACTGTTAAAGAAGATGGTAAAACTACTTGTTATTATTAAAATTTAAGCATCACTTTCTCTGGTTGGATACTTCCCTTATTTTTATATATACTAATTTGAATTATATTCGATTCAAATCATTGCTAGGGTTAGAAAATTTGAGGTCTCTTTCTTATCTGTTATGACAAATGGTGTGGCATACTGACCTATATCAGTAAATACTTAATCATCAGCTACAGAAAAACTTCCTCAGAATTTACTATATATCATTATTCCAGTTGTTTTGGTGTATTTCTTTATAACACCTGTATCTAGGTTACACTTTTTTGCACTTCTCTAGTTTATAATGTTTCTGTTTATATTATTCATAATTCCTCAGCATTTTAGAAATTTTTCATCGATAATATTCTAGTCATTATTGTCTCTAAACTCATCTAATTTCTTCTATTTAATTATTATTATTTCTGAATCTTTTTTAAAACTTATTTATTCTTAGTTTATATTTTTATAATATGTTTTAAATTTTATTTTATTTTATAAAAATAAAAACTCTATTTTTAAACTTTCCTCCCTGTCCATCTGACTCATCTTCTTACCCCAAATCTCTTCTCTCTGGAGAGATTTTTGCTTTTGTTTTATGGCAATCCTGTACACCTATGATATACTAAAGACATCTGAGTTTTGTTTGTTTGTTTGGGGGGTATTTTTGTTTTGTTGTGCTTTGCTTTAAGAAATCATTTTACAAGACCCCACAAGGGCTCACAGGGTAGAAAGTAAGAACTGATACCCAAAGTTGCCTTTTGACTTCCACATGTGCACTGTGGCACAGTAATAATAATAGTAAATAATAATAATTTAAAAGTATTATTATGAATATGTAGAAATATTAAAGTTATTATAAAAATAATAATGCAGTAGTTTTTTAAAAGAATAGTAAGATTGCAGGAAGACCTCAGTTTGTAAGAATCAAATGCATCTGCATGTAGAGAGATTGACCCAGGAATACCACTGAAGGAACTTTTTGTCACAAAACAACCACTTAAAGAAATACTTTCCTAGATTCAGCTACCAAAGTACACAAAAGCCACCACGGCTGTGGAAGAAGGGGCCAGACAATATCCCAAACTAGAGACAGATATCGTAATCATCCACACAGTCTTGGTTTTTCAGATATTCAACATACATGAGTTATAGAGATACAAAGGCCTTCACTGAGGTTTCTGAAAGCTGCTGAGGCCAAGCAATGGACAGCAGCATTGCATTTCCTGCAAGGGTGCCCTGAGAGACCATGCTGTAAAGGTAAACCCTAGGTTTCAGTGAAGACAGCAGATATTGGAGGTGTTGAGACTATACAGCATCTTCAAAGAGAAACTGCCAGCATGGAGTGGAGTTGGACTGAGCCAGGTTACTGTCTCATGGCAAGCAGAACTGTAGGACTGGACCTGCCCAAATCTGTTGGAGCCTAGATAGTGTCACCAAGAGTCTCAGAGAGAAGACATGGTGCTGCAGGATTTGGTGCTTGACTTATTGGATTCCATCTAACTTTGGCCTAACAGGCTTCCCCTAGGTGACAGCAGCAAGAATCTGGAAGTTACACTTAAAAATTCACCTTGAAATTTGATGACATCATGATGGTAGCAAGGATTCCTATCACAAATGGAAAGGTTCTGCAGGTAATGCCACCTACTCACCTCCAGTTTTCTCTTACATGCTACATTCTACGCTGTGAGAAAACCAGTATACACTCACCAAGACTCAGACATCTTCTGAAACTGCTGCTTATTTATCATCTGTACATTACATATGTTGATAATTTATAGTTTAGGGAGTCATGCTTCACTGTAAGTTCATTTTTAAGAACATACAAATATGCAAAATCCATTCTCACGTACATTTTGCCATTCTCTTTGGTGACTACTACCTTCTTGTAGGTACCCGTGGTAGTAGCAAAACACTTTCAGTGAACATTTGAGTTTTAGGAATGCCTTAACTTACTGAGTTTTCTCCATAGATACAGATATTATCAAGATATTAAAATTCCTTGAAATATTTTCAAAGCATTAGCTATTCCCAAATTATTTAAATATTAACATGGTGAACAGAAAACTTAGAGAATTTTGCCATTTCCTAAATTATACAGTTTAAATATGTACCAATTCACTCCTGAGTGATTACAAACCCCACCAAAAACAAGGTAACTGCAATGTCTTCTATTTATCTTGTAGTTTTAAAAGGTTATTTGGGTTGTTGTTGTTTGTTTTTAAGCTGTCTGCACAGTCCAGGGTGTATAGCCTCCGAGGTTTTGAACCCATCTTCCTGTCTCCATCTCTTGAATGCTGGCATCAAAGGCACGCTTTACCATTGTCAGTTTATGTGGTTTTGGAGATCACACCCAAAGCTTCCTGCATAGTAGGTCTATAAACTGATGACGTATGTGCTCCATGGTATGGTTAAGGGGAAGGGTTGTTTGTTTGTTTGTTTGTTTGTTGTTGTTGTTGTTTTATTGTAGATATGAAGGAGAGAACAGCTAGCAGCATCTTGTAGAGTCTAGAGCGGAGAGAGAAAGTAGTAGACTGAACACAGCCAGAAGACTAGAACTGGCCAGGAAAGAAGGTGCAGAGCAGAGCAGAGAGAGGTGACAGGAGAGGGGTGAAATCAAGAGATGACGACAAAGAGAGTGAGCAAAAGAAAAGGTGAAAGAGAGCGCATAGCCGAAATAGTAGGGTTATAAGGAGAATAAGAAGCTGAGGGGAGGGGAGCTCCTGAACTGGAGGAAGTTTAGGGTGAGGGCAGGCAAGAAGAGCTGAGAAGAGTCTAGCCGGGTTGCCAGCACAGAGTCTGAAATGTACAACAGGTACTTGTGGTACTGAGGGAGCATGAGCTTTGGTATGCTAATAGACATCACAAATAGCCATTTGTTCCTTCTGCCAATGAAAAGGGAAGTAGTTCCTTTTGGGAGAGGGGAAATTTGCTTCACAAGTTTCTGAGGAATGATGGCTTTTGGCTAATGGCCAGAATTTGGGGGAAATGGAATTTCCTTTGGACCTGACAACAAGCACTCACTCCACAGACTGAGAAACATCCGCAGCTTCTGAAAAGTTGTTTGCAAATGAAGAAAATATAAGTTAATGGCACAATTTCAAAAATAATACTATGCTTTCCAATTAACTAGCACAGGAAAAGTAATTAGAAGTTTCAATGACCTGTTTTCTGTTCGTAACGATATTGCTGTCCAAATTCTATTGACACTTGCTTCCATAAATTGTCTAGAAAATAATATGTTGCAAAGGCTATGGTGATATCTTATTTGTGCAACCCAATAAAGTTTATCTGAGAATCAGAGGAAAAAGCCAGCCACTATATTAAACATAGAAGTCAGGCAATAGTAGCACATGCCTTTCATCCTATCATTCAGGAGGAGGGATCTGTCTGGATCTCTGTGAGTTCAAGGCCACACTGGGAACAGAGTCAGGCAGGAAAAGGAAGTGATGTAGCTGGACAGAGAGAGTAAATGAGATAGCAGAACAGAAAGGCATTTAGGCATGGATAGAGAGAGTAGGTCTCTTTTGGAAGCTGAAGGTCGGTAAGGTGAGGTTGGCTTGTGGCTTTTCATATTCTTCTGATCTCTCAGGTTTTTAACCCTGATATCTGGCTCCCATTTTTTTTTTCTTTTTTTTTTAATAAGACCATTTAGTAATTCATCTACAAAAGGCTTAAGGTTTATCTGGAAAATATTTATGTAAAGTTCTCATATAAGATTTTCTTTCAAGCCGGGCGTTGGTGGCGCACGCCTTTAATCCCAGCACTCGGGAGGCAGAGCCAGGTGGATATCTGTGAGTTCGAGGCCAGCCTGGGCTACCAAGTGAGCTCCAGGAAAGGCCAAAGCTAAACAGAGAAACCCTGTCTCGAAAAACCAAAAAAAAGATTTTCTTTCTTCTGTAAAACAAATATGGAAATATCCACCCTAAGCCTGTGTTTTTCAGTAATCTCAGGTCACCTCTGTTGAAATCTTTGTGGGAGAACTTGGGGTTGACAGAAGTACATATGTCCTAAAGTATTTCTAACAATGACTGAATTTTAAAATCTACGACTCTCTAAAAGTATAGCCAGACATACAAGATCTTTTTACCTTTTATTGATTCTTCCCCATGGTCTGTGTGAGAGATGAAGTGGAGTTGATTGGCTTGTCTGTTATTCAGTGGGTTATGGATATTTGTCATTGTCAGGAAAAATGCTGAACAAAGGAAATTAGATTCAGGGGTCTTGTTCTGAAAAGAAAAAGGGGGGATATAGAAATAGGATGAAAGGGTAGATTATTGAATCTACTTTTAAGCCAAAAAAGCTAATACTAGTCTTAAGTATTTTACATTGGTATGTATTTTTGTGTATTGATACAAATATGAGGTTATTTTTGTTATACTATATTATGCCTCTACTATTGTTTAAGATACTTTTGTATGTTGATATAAATTTAAGGTTATTTTTGTTAGAACATACTGTACATATGTTTCTACTCTTGTTCAAGGTATTGTACCTATGTAGCTCATTTAACAATGTAATGTAAATCTCTAGTCCTTGAAAGTTATTATTACAAACTATTTAGGATAATAAAGAAATGCAGGTTACTAATTAGTCACCTATTACAATCAAATTTATAGTCATGTTAGGTATGTTTTCAAGGTCAAACTGATATATTTTAGACAGATAGATGGTATTCAAACACTTCCAAGATCTACAGAATATGACATTTAAGATGTTTTAGTAACATGAGTTTTTTTTTATGACAATGACACATGTAATGCAGGAAATCCATAGATTATTGAGAAAAGGATTATCTATTAATGGATTGTGCGGGGGGAACAACTTACTGATACAAGATAAGGCAAATTCAGTTGCAGAGTCCCTGGAAGGCTGAGAATTGGTCCCATGCTGCTTCATGCTTCCTGACTTGGTTTTCACCATCCAAGAGCTCGAGAGTGAAGGGGCCTACCTACGTGCTCCTCAGATCTTAAGCTAGCCAAGAGGCCATGCCCTAGGGGCTGGTATCCAAAGGTCATAGGTGGAATGAATAGAAATGGATGATGTAGAAATGATAGGATAAAAATGTAGATTATTGAAAGTTAATTTTGTTATGCTGTATATATATATTTCTATTCTTCTTTAATGTTTTATGTTCATGCAGCTCATTTAAAATGTAATGTATAATTAAAAAATACAAATTATAGTCATCTATAATAGTCAAACTTATAGTCATGTTAATTAGGTTTTCTAGATATGCAAGATATATTTCAGATAGGTAATCTTCAAACACTTCAAAGACCTACAGAATATGGCATTTAAAATGTTTTAAGAATATAGACTTTTCTCAACAGTGAGACATGTCTGCTCCTGTCAGCACCAATTTACTTCAAAGAGGAAAATAGGCATCAAAGACACTTCATATAGAAGTTTGCCTTTTTCTTGGCAAAACTGGCCATTTGGGCAAGAAACTGCTCTTGCCTGGACTGCTTGAAAGTATGTTGTATAAACTGGACATATAGGACCCCTGGGGAAGTGACCACTGAACTTTGCCAAAACAAGGCAAGATGGATACTGCCAGACATTCTGCAGGACACAGAGGAAAGTGACTGATGAACTTTGCCAATAGGCAAGACAATCCTTCAAATTTTCTGCCTCACTAGAAAGTCTGCCAGAGACTCTAGACCTATAGGCTGAAGACGGATGCACCAATGTTGCAGAGGAACTTTGGATGACTGTCCAGGCAGCAAGATGTCTCTGGCATTTCTAGAATTTTGGAAGTTGCTTATAATGCACTTCCTGTTTACTTACACAATATTATATCTTGGGATTTTTGATGGAGTTGAAGACTAGATACTTATAATTATAGTTTTCCTTAATCATGATAAAAGGTAAATTACATATAAAATTTTAGACTCACAAAAATAAGATACATGATAGAGTATTTTCTTTAATTTTGCCAAATACAAATAGACTAGATATTATAACTGTAATTCTTGCTTGATAACTGTTTTGTTATATATAATTTTACTGTATTAAAATAAAAATCTCCCTTTTTCATTAGATTGAAAAGGGGAAGTGCTATGGGATGGTCTTTCTGTATGCTGTGAATATATATTGCTACTATTGGTTAATAAAGAAGCTGTTTTGGCCTATGATAAGGCAGAATAAAAGCTGGGTAGGAAATCCAAGAGAGATACAGAGAGATCAGGGCAGAGTCAGAGCAGACACCAGTCTACTGCCCAAGGAACAACATGTCAACAGACTGGTGAAGCCACGACCTCATGACAAAACATAGCTTAATAGAAATGGGTTAATTTAAGACAAAAGAGTTAACTAGGAAGAAGCTTGAGCCATAGACCACTTTGCAATTAATATAAGTCTCTGACTAGTTATTTTGGTACCGATGGATAGTAGCACCAATCTACCTCAAAGAAGATGATGGGCATCGAAGAAACTCCTTATGGAGTTTAACATTCTTTGTGGCAGAAGTTAGCCACTGGGCAAAAAAACTGACCTTGCCTCCACTGCTGACAGTATTCTGTCCAAATTGGACAAGCAGGACACAAAAGAAAGTGACTACCTAACTTTGCCAAGACAAGGTAGGACAGTCCTTCAAAAATCCTGTTTCACAGAAAAGTCTGTCAGATATTCTAGGCCTGCAGGATGAAAATGGATGCCCCAATGCTACAGAGCTGACTCTCTGGGCAGCCAGCTGTTACTGTCACTTTTTAGTTTTGGAAGTTGTTTGCTCTGCACTTCCTGTTTACTCAGGTAATATTATATCCTTCTCAGGTCTCTGATGGAGTTGAATACTAGATAGTTATACTCTTCCTTGTTACCAAATTCAGAAAAGAAACTGAGAAAAGAGCTGTAAAGTGTATAAAGTTGAGAGACATAAGATAGTTTTGGGTTGATAATAGTAGTTAGGACAGAAAGTGAATTAGATACAACACTTTAGACTCACTAAGATAGGATAGATAATGGAGTATTTTCTTGGAATTTGTTAAATGCAAATGGACTGGACATTGTTAATGTAATTCTTACCTGTATATATTTGTATATAGTTATTGTGTTTATTGTATATAGTTTTTCTATGTTAGTTAAAACCTTCACTCTTTATTTAGACCAAAAGGGGGAAATGTGTGATATTTTGATTGTGGTTTGACAAATAAAGCTTACTTGGAGTCAGAGGGTGGAGCTAGCCACTAGCTGACCTAAATTGACCATAGAGGTTTGGAGGACTGTAGAAAGAGAGGAGACAGGAAGTAATAGGCAGGGTTGAGAGAGGAACTCAGCCTTTTTGGATGGAGGAACAGTAGAGATCAGAAATGACTGGCAGTTGCTCCCTGCTTCTCTGATCTTTCAGGTTCTGATCTTGATATTTGACTCTCGATGTTCTTATTGTTAAAGATTAATTAGATTAATGCTTCACAGAATTTTGCTGAAGCCATCAGATGGAGAAGGAGCTTCCTGAATCTGCATAACAATACTACAGAGCACTCTTCCTGCAGGAAGATGATTTCTTTGGTAGTGAACTGAGACTGTTCCTGCAAGCTTAGCTCAGCCTGCAATCTCTCCTTTCAACTCTTTAGCTCTGCAAGCATCTCTTTCCTTATTCAATCCTGTTTTGTTAAAAAAAAAAACAAACAAACAAACAAAAAAAAAACAACCCAAAAAAAAAACCCCAGCTCCAGTCATTTCTTCAACCTTCAGTGGATCCTGAATAATTTCCTTTAACAGCTAGTTGTCTGCAAGTTATTGCTTATACCTTATTTTGATATTTTATGTGATAGCTTTGCCAGTTTAACACCCTCCCCTCGTCTTGGTAGTTCATTAGTTAAGTTTCTTTCTTTTTTTTCTTTTTTCTTTTTCTTTTTTCTTTTTTATTTATTATTATTATTATTATTATTATTATTATTATTATTTTTTTTTTTGGTTTTTCGAGACAGGGTTTCTCTGTATAGCTTTGGAGCCTGTCCTGGAACTCACTCTGTAGACCAGGCTGGCCTCAAACTCACAGATATCTGCCTGGCTCTGCCTCCCAAGTGCTGGGATTAAAAGCATGCACCACCACCGCCTGGCTAGTTAAGTTTCTTATTTTTAAAAATACAGGCAGGTTTGCCTTGTTCACAGGCTTTATAGTAAAGGATAAATGGGTTTCAGATGTAACTTTCCACCAAAGGAACACAGAAAATTACTTAAGATGTATAAATGCAAGTTGTAAAGGTATAAGTAAATGATTTAAGGTATATAAAAACGTTTTGGACTTCTGAACCCTTTCTATGCTATTGTTACGCTGAGATTTTGAAGGTTCAGAGTTTTAGTATTGATAAATGGAATTCTGATAAACTGATGGAGCACTGATGATTCACTATTCAGTCACAAGCTCAAGATTTTAAATTCCCTTTGGTTGTCTTCTAAGTATAAACTTAAGGGTGCCTTTCATTGGGCTCAAACATATATCAGGCTCTTTAGACATGGGGGAAAATGTTTATGCCTTTTAACCCAAAGTCATAGCCTTTGCTATGACACCAAGGTGTAACTCTGTCCCAGCTGTTTTATAGACACCTGCTGTCTTAGGGTTTTCATTGCTGTGAAGAGAAACCATGAACATGGCAGCTCTTATGAATGGAAACATTTAATTGAGAGTACTTGCTTACAGTTTCAGAGGTTCAGTCCTTTATCATCATGATGGGGAGCATGGCGGTACTGGAGCTGAGAGTCCTACATCTTGACTCGGAGACAGCAGGAAGTCAATTGACGTATGCACAGGTGGTATCCATATCACTCCAACAGAGCCACACCTCCTAATAGTGTCACTCCCTATGAGATACTGGGAGCCAGTTACATTCAAACTACCACCCCTGCATGTTCCTAGGGAAAGAGAGTGCTAGTGTATCAATGAATCTGGCCTGGTGGAAACTAATATCAAGTCACTCCACAAACTGTCTAAAGAGCTTCTCCAATGCAACCAGGGCACATGTCCCTTCCATTCTTTCTGGCAATCTTCATTCTTCTCATGGCTAGCCCCATTCATAGGGCCAGTGGTAATAATCTGTCTATTTTTTTCTCCTAGCAACTTGCCTTCTCTGCTTCCTCTGGGAATGGATTTGTGGGGTCTCCAGGGTGACAGCTACCTGAATGCTTCTTTACCCATACCTCCTGCTGAGCACGAGCCCACCAACTCCTAACTCCCTTTCCCTACATCGTCTCATGCCTACAGGAAGTAGCCAGATTTGAACTGGCACTCATATACCCATAAAGGTCAGGATGTTTGGTTGGAACCTTCAGCCCACTCAATCTCCAAACAAAGGTGCTGTGGATATCTCTCTGTATCAATAAAGCACTGATTGGCCGGTAGCCAGACAGGAAGTATAGGCGGGACTAACAGAGAAGGGAGGAGAGGGAACAGGAAGGGGAAAGGAGAGAGACTGCCTGGAGCCGCGGCCAGAAGAAGGAAGATGTAAAGTACCGGTAAGCCACGAGCCACGTGGCAAAGTAGAGATTAATAGAAATGGGCTAAATATAAGAGTAAGAGCTAGACAATGATAGGCCTGAGCTAATGGCCAAACAGTTTAAATAATGTAAGCGTCTGTGTGTTTATTTTGTAAGTGGTTTCTGGGACTGGCGGGACTTGGGAGCTGGCGGGACTTGGGAGCGCGAGAGAAATTTTTCAGCAACACAAAGGTAAGGCACCAAAAAGTCTAGCTCTGCATTCTTGGTGGCTACTACAGCTACCTCCCCTAAAGTTGCCAGCTGCCCAAGACCCTGCCTAAAATGCTCAGCTTTTGATCATACTCAGGCACAAACCCAGGTTGTGGCAGACACGTCATCACACCTTGCTTACATCCTATAAAGTCTCCCTGCCTTCGTTTGTGGGTGTGGCTTCTCTGGCCTCCATCTCTGGGACTGGAGAACCCACCTGGGAGTTGCTTTGCTCAAATAAACCTTTTGATATACTTTTTCTGTTTGGCTTGATATGGCTCACTGTGTCAGCAGAGAAACCTATTATGGAGGGCAGGAAACCTATTATTATGTACAAAGAAAACAGAAATCTTCAAGGACTATGAGAACAACAATAATAAACAAAAGCCTTGTCAATATACAAATGAAAATAACCCATAATAAACAGACCTGAGAATATACCACAAGGGCACTGTCTATGTATATTTGTTTTCATTGGTCTTCCCCACTTGACAAGAAACAAGATTGTTCCACACTTGTATTAATGAGTGCATGATGCATTTAAATGTTCTCCCAGACTATTGTGTATGTGTTTTCTTCAAATGTTAAAGAGAAATCTAAAAACTAAGAGTCTTAGTGTCCATCCTGTCGAAACAAAATCTATGAATGAAGCTATGTGAGGAAAATTCTGAGAGCTTGTGAGAAAACGCCAAGAAAACAAGGGGAAAGTCTTATGACCTCTGCTGCTCCGTAATGTGGGTTGTTCTTAGAATGTGCTTTCAGCCCCTCTCAGGTGTGGTAAATAGGAGGGGGCTTGCTTCAGATTACCCTTCTACTATTACTGTATCTACAGATTACTTCATCTACTATTATCAATCAGATGATGTTTCCAGACATGGGTTGTCCTTGTGACTGTATGTATCCCAAACTCATGTGAACTTCGCTTATTTGACCTTGCTTAACCCTCACAATACCCTCAGAATACTAACAGTCTGATGCTGTGAATGCATGAGACCTTAGTCAGCCTCATTTTAAGGCTGAATCTCTCGGATTCACACTGCCAACTAGAGAGGTAGCGTACCTAAACATTAGTGTGATGGGAATGAAGAGAAAGCTTTGTTATTTTACCTTGGGGATCATACAATCTGCAAAGAGAAAAACATCAGGATAAAGACCTGGAAAAGACCATATAGCTAGTAATATATCTTTCTGGAGTTTTGTTTCCCTTGCTCACTCTATTTTGTCCATCCTTTTAATGAACATTGAGCACACACTGTAGATTTCATGTTATGCTAGACAATGAGCATGGACTATATTGCAGCTTAAAATAGGTGAATCATGAACTTGTGTTCCTATGAGGGAGAAAGGTATTAAACAATGAATTGTGAACATATTTAGCTGATATTAGGATATGTGGAAAAGACATTAAATGACAAAACCACAAGGTTCTAAACTGGTCTCCTGCGAGGAAATAATATCGAGCTAACTGCTAAATGGCAGCATAAGTTAACAAGGGATTGAGAGAAGAGCTTTTTTTGGCGGGGCTATTGCACATCAATACTCTAAGGAGGGAAGGTCCTGAAACTTTTATAACAATCCGGGCATAAGAGAAATTGTCTTCTGACTCATTTCAACCTGAGAGGAATCTAAGGACTTCCTTTATATTTAACGTTTAAGAAAATATGGGGAATAGAACACTTAGATAATGGGAAGTAGAAAGTTCAAAACAGTAGGAAATGGAAAAGAGGCTAGAGGAAGTTTCTCCCTGACCTCTTCAAGCTGCACCACATAGAGCTCCAGTTCCTTTCTGGTCCAGGCTAGGTATTTTCTGCACGCACCACAAAACACAAATTTCACATCACGAAGGGACAGATGGGCCACTGGTTCTCTCTTCACTGCTTCATCCCCTCCCCATCAAATCCAATTACCAGAATTACATTAACACCCCCTCCCCTTCCCGCCCCTTGCAGGTTGGGATCTTAATTACTCCAAGCACTCAGGCACAGAGCAAATTTAACTTCTTGATTATGCAGGTGGGGTTGGGAAGTGTAGGTAAGACAGACAAGTGAGCCCCTTGAGTATCTGTGCCACTGTTTCAGAAAAGTGGGGTGGTATCTGGTCTTTTCTCTTGCCAATTATAGGAGAGATGTGCCTCGGCAGTACAATCCACACAAATCGCATTTCATTTTAACTCTGAAGATGTTCCATTAGGATTCTGTGTAAGTTCATAATGAAAAGGTCTTAAATGTTGCTTATTTCCCTTAGCAACTGCCTGTGGGAATTTTACAGGACACATTGGTCATGACCTTGGTTAGCTTCTTATTTATTTATTTATTTAATTTAAGAACAATGCTGAAAATTTATGGCCACGCTCTGTCGTCTTACAAAGGGGAAGGCTATTAGAAAGCAGGCTCCAAGAGACTCAGCCTTGTGTGGAGACTGGCCCCTCTTAAAGCCCCTCCCTTCTTTTCTAGTTTACTACTTAGAGTAAGTAGATCTTTATAATGGATTTCTTTATTCCCCCTTGGCTTCCTGAAAATAGGGCCTTGGACACACACTTTGCCACTGAGCCCCATCACCAGCCCCACCAGTCATGGGAATATTTAGAGGTCTCACTGTCAATAGTTAACACTTACAGGAATTAGCTCTAGGAAAAAGGTCAGTCTGTCCTTCTTGATTTTATGGGGGATGTAAATTATTAAAGCCCCAGCAGAGTCAAACATTACTCCAAGGCTTAGGGAGTTTGGGAAAAAGTATTTGTTGGATCTCCCTTAGTACAACACAGGTTCTTCTCTCTGACTTTCTCTTTAGAGCATCAAATACACTCCTATTTCAAGCAGGAAGTTATTCAGTGTTAATATATTATATACTAATATTTCCAGTTTTCTCAGATGTGTTGACTGAGGTAGTCACAAAATAGATTGGCTCTCCCAAAAATTCTACTATAGATATCTATATAACAATATTCTCTTCTGCATATCAGTATGAAATTCCCAAAGTGCTTCTTATGAATTACAAAGGAATTACATTAATATGCACTTTTAATCAGAACAAACACATCTGTCTGTCATATTCTATGTCTGAAAAATAGAAGGGCCAGATACATAAGGACAAACATTTCAGTCTCTAAGCTGAGTGTCTAACTTGTGCACCACCTCCCATGTTTGGCTCACCCCGACTCCCTCAGATGTCAGGGCCAGGTCCGCTTTATGTTTCTGTCTTTAACTCGAGAGTAAGAAGAATACATACAGAAGGGTTTAAATAAGAGGACAAGGTCACATTGAAAATTTAAAAATAACTACAGTGTGGTATAATTAATACAAATTCAATTGTACATACCTGCTGTGGGATGGTCTGTATGTCAAACATGTTGCTTATTGGTCAATAAATAAAACACTGATTGGCCAGTGGTCAGGCAGGAAGAAGTATAGGCGGGACAAGGAGGAGAGAATTCTGGGAAGGGGAAGGCTGAGGAGACACTGCCAGTCGCCGCCATGACAAACAGCATGTGAAGACACCGGTAAGCCACGAGCCACGTGGCAAGGTATAGATTTATAGAAATGGATTAATTTAAGATATAAGGACAGTTAGCAAGAAGCCTGCCACGGCCATACAGTTTGTAAACAATATAAGTCTCTGTGTTTATTTGGTTGGGTCTGAGCGGCTGTGGGACTGGCGGGTGACAAAGATTTATCCTGACCTTGGGCCAGGCAGGAAAACTCTAGCTACACATACCTAACATGCATACTTAATAAAGTTTGGCGGAAAAAATTATTCTAACCAAGAAAATGAAGAAAAATACGAAATTTTTGCAAAAACACATACCCAACAACTAAGTTATTGAAAATATACAAAGAATGGCTACAACACCACAGGGGGAAAAAAAAAAACCAAATCAACTTTAAAGTAGGGAAAATATTTAAATAGTCGTTGTATCAAAAAATGCAAAATACAAAAAAGCACATAAAAAATGATCAATGTCCTTAGTAGTGAGGGAAAGGCAGACTTGTATTTGAAAAGGTTGCTTGGTTGCAGAAGTTGAAAGAACAGTGAGGTAGTTGTTGCTATAGGATAGGTAAAGCCGGGCGTTGGTGGCGCACGCCTTTAATCCCAGCACTCGGGAGGCAGAGGCAGGCGGATCTCTGTGAGTTCGAGGCCAGCCTGGGCTACCAAGTGAGCTCCAGGAAAGGCGCAAAGCTACACAGAGAAACCCTGTCTCAAAAAACCCCAAAAAAAAAAAAAAAAAAAAAAAAAAAAAAAAAATAGGTAAAGCCAAGACTGGCTTGCATTAAGATGCCAAACTCTGGAGAAGCCAAATGAGCCAGGCCTTCCGATGGAGAGTACGCTATTAGAAACAATTGGTAGATTTTGGGCTTGTTCATTTGAACAAGTTGGTGGAACTATTCACTCACATACATTGTGCAAACAGGCACAGAGCCAGTTTGGGTGTTTATGATAAACAAGGGCAATGTACTGTCACCTAGCTAGCATTAGCAATAGGCTGTGTTCTGGGCCCTTGTCTTCTATACGTGTTGTAGAATGGAACACACCTACTGTGACTCCTGGCTCTCTGAGCTGCAGAAAATGACGTTTCTTTGGGGGCCTGCATCCACAAAGCAGGGAGAATCTCAAGGTGAAGGGGAAATTCGCAGACCCCCTCTAAGTCCTCCATGAGAACCCTCCAGGAATTCTGCCATTCTTGTGGTGCACTGAGCTGGGACAAACCATAGGCAAAGCTCTCCCCATTCCCACCACCCCAGCCAGTTCCTGTCTCC
>CABHPR010131744.1:8803-21982 GCA_902168415.1 Peromyscus melanophrys
TATTTATTTATTTATTTATTTATTTATTTATTTATTTATTTATTTATTTATTTATTTGAGACAAGGTTTCTCTGTGTAGTTTTGGAGCCTGTCCTGGAACTTGCTCTGTAGACCAGGCTGGCCTGGAACTCACAGAGATCCACCTGGCTCTGCCTCCTTAGTGCTGTGATTAAAGGTGTGCGCCGCCGCCGCCGCCACCACCACCACCACCACCACCACCACCACCACCACCACCACCACTCAGCTCTGACAGGATTTTTGAAGGACTGCCCTGTCTTGTCTTGGCAAAGTTCGGCAGTCACTTTCTTTTGTGTCCTGCTTGTTAAATTTGAACAGCATACTGTCTGCAGATGAGGCAATGGCAGTTTCTTGCCGAGTGGTTAACTTTTGCTACAAAAAAAGTAAACTCCATATGGAGTTTCTGTGAATGCCCATCATCTTCTCTGTAGTAGATTGGTGCTGCCAGGAGCAGACATGTCTCATTGTCATAAAAAAAAAAACTTGTGTTATTACAACATCTTAAATGCCATATTCTGTAGGTCTCTGAAGTGTTTGAAGACCACCTGTCTATCTAAAACATATCTCTGTTTGACCTTGAAAACATACCTGACTACAAGTTTGATTGTAATAGGTGACTAGTTACTGACCTGTATTTCTTTATTATCCTAAATAGTTTGTAATAATAATTTTCAAGGACTAGAAATTTACATTACATTGTTAAATGAGCTGTATAGGTACAATACCTTGAACAAGAGTAGAAACGTATATACAGTATGTTCTAACCAAAATAACCTTAAATTTGTATCAATATAAAAAAATCTTAAACAAGAGTAGAAATACATATAGTACAACAAAAATAACCTCAAAATGTATCAATATACAAAAATCCATATCAATGTAAAATAGTTAAGGCTAGTAGATGCTTTTTTGTTTAAAAGCAGATTCAATAATCTACCCTTTTATCCTATTTCTATATCCCCCCCTTTTTTCCTAACCATTATCAATAACCTTAGCCAACTCCCCTAAACAATGACAAATATCCATAACCCACTGAACGACCAAAAACACCCACCCCACCTCTTGGAAATATGGGCATTGTATTCTTAAAAATTACTTCCTGCTGTCTGGAGGTGATGGCATCTTTGGGGGGCCCTGAAAAAAATTGGGATAATTGTCAAGTCCTGGAAGAGCTAGCTGTATTATTTGTTGTCTAGTCTCTGTGTAATGGGAAAGTGCAGGGGTTGTCTCAAGTCCTGGCTAGAGTAGTCTGTGGGGCTAGACCATCTCAGCTAGCCACCTTGAAACTGTTCTGAGAAGTCTGTAGTCCAAAGCTGATCTTTGGGTGGCATTTGTCAACTTGGTGTTACCATGGTCCCGGTGGAATCATTGTGGAGCCCTATCCTCCTTTTGGAGACTTCAAATGTTGCTGTTAGACATGGTTATGGTTCATTGCAGAAAACAAACATTTTAAATGTCACATGCAGCAGATCTCAAAGAGGTTATAGGATCATAATTTGTTATGTACATCGAGAGTATAAAAACTTAATTCCTAGTTACCTAACAGAGACTCAAACCGGGAATCATGTACAGGAAGCTAGATTAAGCCTATTTCTAGAATTAGTTAGTACTCTATATGACCATCAATATCATGACAAAAAGTTTAAAATATATACATATATATTAATTTTATAAAATTTGAGATAATATTTATACCTTAAGAAAAGTGTTAAAGAGTCAAAATAAAACCAAGGGACTATGAGATTAGTAGCAATAGAATAGTTCCTTAATTTTGGTTTTTCTTGTGTCCCATATCAGGTAGCTCTTCTGACATGAGACAGATTTTAGATTTTCCTTTTAATAAGTATGCTTGGGTTTAGAGAGGGAGAGAGCCATGCTCCAACTCCAAAGCCAGCTTTAATTTTTAACTGAACTGGAACTTCAAGAAGACCATTTGTATTATGTGTCTATAGAAAACAGCAGGAACAAATATTTGGGAAGATTATGAAATTTTATCCTGTTGGAAATGTGATATACCAATAGGCCAATTTATTCTTTTTCTTGGGACATTCTCTCTGGATCTCTCCTGATCTGTACCTTTTGGGGTTGAATTTTTTGTAAACCTATTTTATATCCTAGGTAATTAATAGAATCTCTTCTTTGTATTATTTCAGGAGCAATTTGTAATCCCCAACAAGGAAAAATTTTCTTTACTTCTTCAAACATTTTCTCTAAAGTATCTTCATTTGAATCAGCTAGTAAGATATCATCCATATAATGGTAAATTATAGATTGTGGAAGCTGTACACGAATTATTTCCAATGATTATCATACAAAACATTGGCACAGAGTGGGGTTGTTTAACGTCCCTTATGGGAGAACCTTCCATTGATATCTCTTAACAGCCTGAGAATTATTGTAAGTAGTCACTGAGAAGGCAAAATTTACTCTATCCTTTTCTTGTAAAGGTATAGTGAAGAGACAGTCTTTTAAATCAATAACTATAATAGACCATTCTTTATTTTATTTATTTTTTGAGACAGGGTTTCTCTGTGTAGTTTTGGTGCCTGTCCTGGATCTCTGTAGACCAGGTTGGCCCAAACTCACAGAGATCCACCTGGCTCTGCCTCCTGAGTTCTGGGATTAAAGGCGTGCACCACCACCACCCAGCTAGACCAACCTTTAGGTAATAGAGAAGGCAGGGGACTTCCAGACTGTAAAGAGCCCATTGTCTGAATCATCTTATTAACAGCTCTTAGATCTGTTACCATTCTCCCTTTTCCAGATTTCTTTTTAATAACAAATACAGGAGAATTCTAAGAACTAGTCAATACTTCAAAATGTTGAGCACTTAGCTGCTCCTGGACCAGCTGTTCTAATTTTTCTGATGTCTAAGACCATTGTTCCACCCAGACAGGTTTGTCAGTTAACCATTTTAAAGATAGGGCTGTTGGTACCTTTGAAAGATCAGCAGCTGTTGTGCCCTGTTTCTGTACAACCTGAATGGCCAATGACTGTTCTTTATATCTTTTAATATTTTTCCCCAGAAACATAGGTTAGTTTATGGCTTGTTTCTGAGATTGGAGGAATGTTAATCTGGGTATTCCATTGCTGTAACTAATCATGTCCCATAAATTCATTGCTATGTTAGCCACATATGGCTTTACTTTTCCTCTCTGTCCTTCTGGCCCTATACATTTGACCCATCTCACACTTCGTTTTACCTGATATAAAGTTCCAATCACTAAAAGTTGAACATTTGTCCCCTGAAGAGGGCAATTTGGATGCCAAGATTCTGGTGCAATAATTGTTATATCTGCCCCTGTGTCTACAAAACCTTCAATTACAATGCCATTTATTTGTATTTTTAGCTTTGGTCTTTGATCATTTATAGAAGTTTGCCAAAATATTTGCTTTATGTTTTTTCCTGAAATTTTTGTTTTATTTTCTAAAGCTGTTCTATCATCCAGAGCAGTGTGGTTTTTTACAATAGGAATTAGGTCCTTTAATTTTTCTGGGGAGGAGTTTCTCCCATAGTGACAGGGAATGACTGAACCAAGTTTGACATGAGGGCCTATGAGAGTCCCCCCCCCAAGGTGTTTACTAATGGCAAAGGGTTATGCTGTCTGTCCCTTGTTGATCTGCATTCATTTTGGTCAAATGTCAGCCTTTGCCACACTTCTGCATACTCCAGAAGGCAGGGACCTTCTGTTTGGATTATTCCTAGAAAAAAACATCATTTCTAGGAATGTCCTGCCTACAATCCTGTTTTAGGTGACCTTGTTTACCACAATTAAAATACCTGACATTCTGATTTTTCTTCAAGCCTCTGGAAATTACCTCTCCTATCCAGGTATCATCATGGTTATAAGATTCAATATTGACTGTAATCTCAGATGCATTCCTCTATGGGTGCTGATCTTCCTTTGAAGGCCTGATTACTCTTTTGCATTGTGAATTAGCATTTTCAAAAGCCAAAAATTCAAGTATTATTTGTCTAGCTTCTGAATCTGGTATCATTCTATTTACAGCTGAAGTCAATCTTTGTAAAAAAATCAGTGAAGGTTTCTTTTGGGCCCTGTATAATTTTAGTAAATGACTCAGTTATCTTTCCAACTTCTTCAATTCTGTCCCAAGCATTCAAAGCTGCTGCGTGGCATAGAGCCAGGGTGTGGTCATCATATAGAGACTGTCTTTGACATCAGCATAAATGCCCTCTCCAAGAAGTTGGTCTTGGGAGATTTCAATACACCTAGTCCTACTTCATTGTTCCATGGTCCTAGTCTCATCTTTCCACCAGGTCCTCCACTGAAATTGAGGAAAAGGTCCAAAACTGCTGTTTTGTGGTACAATTCTGTTATTAGTTGACCATAAATTTAACATCTGCCTCAAAAAAGGTGAAAGCATACCATATGAGACTATCACTTCCTTAAATCTCCTCAAATTGAACATTTCCATGGGATTCCAGTCAGCTCTTACATAGCCTTCGGGATGCCTGTCATTTGGTAGTTATTCCCATAAGGAGACTGGAAAAATTAAGGTTGGTTGCTGGGCCGTAGTGGCTCACGCCTTTAATCCCAGCACTCGGGAGGCAGAGCCAGGTGGATCTCTGTGAGTTTGAGGCCAGCCTGGTCTACAGAGTGAGATCCAGAACAGTCACCAAAACTACACGGAGAAATCCTATCTCGAAAAACAAAAACAAAAACAAAAAAAAATTAAGGTTGATTGTTCCTCTACTATTTTATAATGTAATGGTGAGGTTGGTACTCCCTTAAATTCCTCTGTCTTTGAATATTTCTATTATCTGATTTAGTGCATTTTTCTAAGTCCTGTAACTTATCTTGCAAAACGGCAATTTTTTCTCTGGTAACTTTTTCATATCAACCAACATTTTAAGGCATAAAACAAGAATTACCAAAATGATAATTAACATTATGATGATCCCAGCTGATTATCCCTTCATTTAATTGTTCCATTTTTAAACCATGCATTGTATAATCATACAGAGACCTAACTCTCTTCATCATAATAGTGTTTCCCATCTTTTTTTCTTTTGGATTTTTTGAGACAGGGTTTCTTTGTGTAACAGTCCTGGCTGTCCTGGAACTCTCTGTAGACCAGGCTGGCCTTGAACTCAGAGCTCTGCCTGCCTCTGCCTCCCAAGTGCTGGGATTAAAGGTGTGTACCACCACTACCCAGTGTGTTTCCCATTTTTTAACATGGGAAAAAAACGCTCTCCTTTTTTTTTTTAAAACTAATTTCCCCCCTTTAAGAATTCCCAATTCTCTCACCAAATCTGCAGACAACGACCGTGAAGTGTGAGGCTGACTGCAGCTGCATTGCATATCTGAGCAGAGAGCACAGGCTGTGGACAGCTGCCTCTGATCTCCTGTCAGCAGCCTGAGGAGGGGGGCCAGGGAAAGCCCAAAACCTATGAGGAAAGGAGCCAAAGTCTGAAAGGCAGACATTGTCCGGGGGGGGGGGGGGGGGCACATGTGAAAGCAGCATGTGAGATCTGTGAGAAGTGAGAGCACAGAGCTGCCTGAAGGCAGAGCTGGCCAGTGGTGAGGGGCCGACTCTGGCGGCATTCGGAGCCCAGGTGCCTGTGGAGTGTGGGGCTGGTGGCGATTGCTATAGAGAGGCTGCAACAGGAAAATCCCAGACTTGCTTAGAGGGCTTAGGAAGAAAGAGAAACCTAGCTGGAGGTTCAGTGACTCCACTTAGTACATTTCCCACTTGCAGCTCCGGCCACTCCCAAGTGGCTGTTTACTGAATTCATGCCCCAAAAGTTGGACACCAGATGATGCATAAATCTAATTAATCTTATCAATAAAAACCAGGAGTTAGATATCAGGGCAAAAACCTAAAATATCAGAGAAGCAGGGGAGCAGCCACAGTCACTTCCTGCCTCTTAGGTTCCTCCAACCAAAAGGGCCAAGATTCTTTTTCAGCTCTGCCTTACCACTTCCTGTCCCTCTCGCTACAGTCCTCCAAACCTCTGTGGTTAACTAGTGGCTAGCTCAGCCCTCTGACTCCAAGCAAGCTTTATTTGTCAGAACACAAACAAAATATCACACAACTCTTTGTGGAATTGTTTCTCTCCTCCTACCTTTATTTGTGTGCGAAGGATTGAACTCAGGCTGCCAGTATTACATGACATGCACCTTCTTAACTGCTGAACTATCTGGAAGACTGCCTATTATTGCTGTTATTTAAAAAAAAAAATTTGGCTGGGCGTTGGTGGCGCACGCCATTAATCCCAGCACTCGGGAGGCAGAGGCAGGCGGATCTCTGTGAGTTCGAGGCCAGTCTGGTCTACCAAGTGAGTTCCAAGAAAGGTGCAAAGCTACACAGAGAAACCTTGTCTCGAAAAAACCAAAAAAAAAAAAAAATTTGTTTTTTTGAGACAGGGTTTCTCTGTGTAGCCCTGGCTGTCCTGGAACTCTCTATGTAGACCAGGATGGCCTCAAACTCACAGAAAGCCACTTATCTCTGCTTCCCAAGTGCTGGCAATAAAGGTGTGCACCACTACCACCTGGCTATTATTATTATTATTATTATTATTATTATTATTATTATTATTATTATTTCTGTTTTTTTGAGACAGGGTTTCTCTGTGTAGTTTTGGTGCCTGTCCTGGATCTCGCTCTGTAGATCAGGCTGGCCTCGAACTCAAAGAGATCTGCCTGGCTCTGCCTCCCAAGTGCTGGGATTAAAGGCCTGTGACACCACTGCCCGGCTATTATTATTATTATTATTATTATTATTATTATTATTATTATTATTATTAACAACAAGATCTTACTATGTAACCCTGGCTGGCCTGGAACTCACAGAAACCTGCCTGCCTCTGCCTCTCACATACAGGGACTAAGGACACATGCCATCATGGCCAGTTGGTAGTATTAATATTTTTTTTTGAGACAGGGTCTCTCTATGTAGTCCTAGCTGTAGTCTTTGAAATTTATTATGTAGAGCAGGCTAGCCTCAAACTCATGGAGATCCACCCATCTTTGCCTTCCAAGAACTGAAATTATTGCCCCACCAAGCCTGATTGGTATTATTCTTTAATGTGAGGTATTAAATAGGTTTTTTTTTTTAGTTTTCATGAATAGAAAAATATACTAGTATATATTAATTATACAAAATGATGAGTTTCATTATGACTTAAATAGAAATCCTTAAGATGTCTTACTTATAGGCAAAGATTCAGGTTTTTAACAGATTCAGTTCTATAATTTCATTTACACATAGATCATACCAGGGGGCCATCTGGGATCCAGTTGAAGCACAAGCAGCTTCAGATAATAAAAATCCCCTATGATGCTGGGCAGTGGTGGCGCACGCCTTTAATCCCAGCACTAGGAAGGCAGAGGCAGGTAAATCTCTGTGAGCTCAAGGCCCACCAGGGCTACACAGAGAAGCCTTGTCTTGAAAAACAAATAAACAAATTTCCTGTGAGGGGTAGGAGAGATGATTCAATGGTTAAGAGCCCTGGCTGCTCTTCCAGAGGACCCAAGTTTGAATCCCAGCCCCCACATGGTGTTTCACAACCATTTGTAACTCCAATTCCAGGGTCTCTGATGTCCTTTTCTGGCCTCCTCTAGCACCAGGCACACCAAGACATACATGCAGGCATGTAGTGGTTTGAATAAGAATAGCCCCCAATAGGCTCATGTGTTTGAATGCCTGGTCCCCAGTGAGTGGAACTATTTGGGAAGGAGGAGGAGGTGTGGCCTTGTTGGAGGATGTGTTTCACTAAAGGTGGGCTTTGAGGTTTCAAAAGCCCATGCCAGCCCCAGTGTCTCCTGTTGTTTTTTGTTTTTGCTCTTTTGGGGGGCCCACCACCCAGCTTCCAAATAAATCACACATGAGGCTTATTCTTAATTATAAATGCCCGGCCTTAGCTTGGCTTGTTTCTTGCCAGTTTTCCTTAACTTTAAATTATCCATCTACCTTTTGCTTTGGGGATTTTCCCATTCTCTTCTGTAAATCTTACTCTTACTCCATGGCTTGCTACGTAGCTGGGTGGCTGGCCCCTGGGTCCTCCTCTCCTCCTCTTGTTCCTTGATCTCTCCTCCTCCCACATTTCTCCTTCTATATATTCTGTCTGCATGCCAGATCAGCCTATCCTTTCTCCTGCCTCACTATTGGCTGTTCAGTTCTTTATTAGACCATCAGATGTTTTAGACAGGCACAGTAACACAGCTTCACAGAATTAAACAAATGAGACATAAACAAAAGTAACACACCTTAAAATAATATCCTACAACAGTCCTCTTCTCTAGCTGAGGATCAGAACATAGGTCTCAGCTACTTCTTCAGCTCCATGCCTGCCTGCCTGCCTGCTACCACATTCCTCACTTTAAGGATCATGGACTAACCCTCCAAGACTGTAAACAAGCCCCTAATTCAATGCTTTATAAGTTGCCTTGGTCATGGTGTCTTTTCATAGCTATAAAACAGTAACTAAGACAAGGCAAAACGCCCATATACAGAATTTTTAAAATATTCCCTATGAGATTCCATTTTCTGCTTTCTTCTCCTCCTCAGTGCTGGAGGTGGAAGCCACACCTTTGTGTGTACTAGGCAAGCGTTCCACCACTCAGCTACAATACTTAGCCTCTTCTTAATTTCATTCACATGTGTGTGTGCATGTATGCACTACAGTGTGCATGTGTGTGTGCACACTTGCACATGTGGGCATATGTTTGCATAGGTATGCAGGTGCATGTGGTTGCACACACATATTGAGGACAGAGGTCAACCTTGAATGTCATTCTTCAGGAAGTGTCCACCTTTTTTTGGAGACACAGTCTCATTAGCTTGGGGCTTGCCAAGTACTGGGGTTTCAAGCACATTGCACCACAGATTTTTATTTTTTTAACTTTTTATTACATCTATCTATCTATCTATCTGTCTATCTATCTATCTATCTATATCTATTTAGTGTGTGTGTGTGTGTGTGTGTGTGTGTGTGTGGTGTGTGTGTGTGTTTACCACTGCACATGTGTGGAGGTCAGAAAATAATTTATGGGAGTTGGTTCTCTTCTTCCACCACAGAGGCCATTGGGACTGAACTCAGGTCGTCAGGCTTGGCAGCAAGCACCTTTACCCACTGAGCCATCTCTGTGACCACTCCACAACTCTTTGATAGGGTTCTGAACCAAACACAGGCCCTTGTGTTTAGACAGAAAGTGCTTCACTCAATGAGCTGACCTCCCAGCTCCGTTAACTTCATTCTGACAACTCTTACCACATTTTTCTTATATTGAGGGGAGAGACCTGTTTTAGGTTTTACCTTTTTTTCCATAGGAGCTGAATTTTATATGTGTTCATTTCTTGCATTTGAGACACTCTTTGATGGCATCCTTGGACTGAGAGTCTCTACCATAGTCCTTAGCCACTACACAACGGCAACCACCCCCCTCGGGGAGGGGGTTGCCCTCTTTGTTGGTTTTGCAGGTGCCTGCCCATTCCCCTAGTTTCCTGCTCTCATCAGCTTGACTTAGTTGGATGTGGTGCTCAGCACAAAGGGCCTCCACCAACTTAACATACATAAGTTCACCACAGCTGGATTGCAAGCACACAAAGACGGGCTTGGTGTGTGGCTAAGGCTTTGGCAGCATTGAGACACCCTGGGCCATTGTAGATGGAGGCTGCTTTTCTCTGTAAGGCAATTTGAACACCCATTGCAGCTCCAGCTGTCCTGCCTTCCTCGGCCACAGCTGTAGGCTCCTAGTGAAGCCCAGTCTTGGGCACACTCAAGCCTCTGCCTATGTGTATGACTCACCATAGGGAAAAAGTATGTTTTATTTGATGTTCTGATGAGCTAGAGATAACTGGTCCTGGTTCTTAATTGAGGCTGGGGTGTGTTTGCAATTCTCTGTCATTAATAAATATTTTAAAGAAGAGTTGTTTTGCAAGGTGGTGGTGGCACACACCTTTAATCCCAGTACTTGGAAGGCAGAGGTAGGTAGATTTCTGAGTTCAAGGCCAGCCTGGTCTACAGAGCGAGTTCCAGGACATCCAGGGCTACACAGAGAAACCCTGTCTTACAAAAACAACAACAAACCAAAAAAGAAGAGTGTTTGTTTAAATTTATTTTTAAATTTTGGCTATTTTATGTGTTGTGGGTTTTTTGCCCGCATGTATGTCTATGGACAAGTGTGCCTGGTGCCTTTGGAGGCCAGAATTGAGCTTCAGATCCCCTGGAACTGGAGTTACAGTTGTTAGCTGCCATGTGGATGCTGGGAACTGAACCATGATCCTCTACAGAACAGGAGCAAAAATAGCAAGTGCTCTTGACCTCGGAGCCATCTCTCTAGTCCCATTAATAAATCTTGTACTTGATAAGCTGGTGTAAATTCAGTGTCCTAGATATTTCAAAAACTTTTTGCTAGGCTGGAGAGAGAGCTCAGTAGTTAAGAACATGTATTACTCTTGCAGAGGACCCTAGTTCAATTCCCAGAACCCACTTTGAGAGTCTAACAATCACTTGTAACTCTAGCTCCATGGAATCCAGTGCCCTCTTCTGGACTCTACAGCATCTGCACTCAAGTGCATTTACCCACATACTTGCACATAATTTAAAAAAATCTTTAAAAAATATTTTTGTCTTTCTTTCCTTTTGCTTACTTACATTTTAAGCAAGTCCCTTGATTTTCAGTGTTTTTTTTTAAAAGCTTACTTATGTGTATGGGTGTTTGGTCTGCATGTCTGTCTGTGCACCACCTATGTTCTTGATGCCCTCAGAGCCCAGAAGAGGGCAGAGCCCCTGAAACTGGAGTTACAAATGGTTGTGAACCACTGTGTGAGTGCTGGGCATAGAACCTGAGTGGTATAGAAAAGCAGCCAGTGCTCTTAACCACTGAGCCATCTGTCCGTTCCCCTTAACGGGGATGTATGTATGTATATGTTCATGTGGATACAGGTGCAGGTGTGTGTGGGTACGTGTGGAGAACCCACATTGACCTTAGGTATCATTCCTCAGGAGCCATCCGTCTTGTTGTTGTTGTTGTTTTTAAGATTTATTTATTTTTATGGGTATGGGTGTTTTGCCTGAATGTATTTCTGCACACCATGCAGAGGCCAGAAGAGGGCGTAAGATCTGCTGAAACTGATTGATAGATGGTTGTCAGCCACCATGTAGGTGCTGTATGGGAAACGGACCCAGGTTCTCGAAGAGCAGCCAGTGCTCTTTATCACTGAACCATCTCTCCAGTCAGTCACCCATCTTGTTTCTTGAGACAGAGTCTCTCATTGGCCTGGAGCTCACTATGTAGGCTAGGCTAGCTTGGCTGACCAGAAAACCTCAAGGATCCACCTACCTCTGCCTTCCCAGAAGGCATTGGGATTGCTGTCATGTGCTACCACATCCGGCTTTATATGTAGGTGGATCAAGCTCAAGTCTCTATGCTTGTTGGGCAAGCAGTTGACCGACAGAGCTCCCTTAATCAGCCCTTGGCTTAATCACAAATACCACAAAAAAAAAAAGAAAAAAAGAAAAGAATCCTTGTCCTTACAACTCCCTCCTCTCTCTCTGCTCCCACCCTTGTTGGCTATAGTATTTCTTGGCCCCTCTCACGTTTTTCTTTTGCAGATCTGGGAATGGAACCCAGAGCCTTGAATGTACAAGGCAGGCTGCCTCCAAGTGTGCAAAACCCCAGGGTCCTGCCATTCTTTCTAATTGATTTCCAGCTCCTTCACTTGTGCTTTGCAGTCCTGTCTTTTGTTGTCAGCAAGGCTAGCGTTTTTGATGTTTCTGAAATGACTTTTACTTCTGAAAAGCCCGTCTACTCCATTTGTCTTATGTATGGACTGTGGTGGCTTTGCTTTGGTCTTTGATCTGTTTTAAAATGTGCCAAGCCTTTTGAGTTCTCTGTTGTTCATGTTGTTCATGTTTCATGTTATTTCTGTCTTGCTCCTCTTTTGTGTCTCTCATCTGACATTTATTTTTCTTGTTTCTTGCCTCCTTCTTTTCTCATTCTGTAGTGTTTATTCTTTCTTTTTTAACCATAACTGCTCTTTTTGTATTTCTGTGTATGTGTGTGAACCTGTATGAGTATATATGTACTATGTATGTGCAGAAGACCACAGAGGCCAAAAGAGGGTGTGTGATCCCCAGGAACTGGGGTTACAGGTTGTGAGCCACCAAGTGGGTGCTGAGAACCAAACCAAGGTCCTCTACGAGAGCAGCAAGTGCTCTCATCTGCTAAGGCATCTCTACAGTCCCACCATAACTCCTGTAGATGAAATAGTTATAGACTCATAGAAAGTTGTAAAAGTTTGTCTTAGTAAGGGTTTTATAGCTGTAAGAGACACCATGACCATGGAAACTCTTATAAAGGAGAAGATTTAACTGGGGCTGGCTTGCAGTTTCAGAGGTTTAGTCCATTATTATCATGGCAGGAAGCATGGCGGCATGCTGGCAGACATGGTGCTGGAGAAGGAGCTGAGAGTCCTATCTCCAGATTGTCAGTCAGCAGGAAGTGAAGACTTAGTCACACTTCTTCCAACAAGGCCACACCCACTCCAGCAAGGCCACACCTGCTAATAGTGCCATTGCCACTCCCTGTAGAGGGAAGTTTTCCTGTGTCCCGCAGCTGCTTGGTCCCAAATAAACACCCAGAGGCTTATATTAATTACAAACTGTTTTGGTCTATTGCTCAGGCTTATAGCTAACTAGCTCTTATGCTTAAATTAACCCATAATTCTTGTCTGTGTTTAGCCACGTGGCTTGGTTCCTTTTCTCAGTCCAGCACTCTCATCTTACTTCCTCTGTGTCTGGCTGGAGACTCTGTCTCTGCCTTTCCTCCTCCCAGAATTCTTTTAGTCTGGTCACCCTACCTATACTTCCTGCCTGGCTATTGGCCAGTCAGCATTTTATTAAACCAATAGGAGTGACAAATCTTTACAGTGTACAAGAGCATTATCACACAGCAATTCCCTGTGAGCTTATGGGGGCCATTTTCTTTCAAACCACCACAAAGTAGTACAGAGAGGTCTTGTATTCTTCACCTACTTTCCCCAGCAGTAATGTCTTGCATAATATAATCCAGTTTCAAAACCAGGGAACTGACATAAGTATATGTCCACAGACCTTATTCTTATCATCCCTTAGTTCTCTGTGTACTGTGTGTGTGTGTGTGTGTGTGTGTGTGTGTGTGTGTGTGTGTGTGT
>CABHPR010131744.1:48174-59544 GCA_902168415.1 Peromyscus melanophrys
ACACACACACACACACACACACACACACACACACACACACACACACAAATAAAGAATTAGCATAGAATAATGTTCTAAGCAATAGTATGGAATAATATGTTTGGCCTGATGTGTAACTGGGGTTTCTTTTTGTTTACTTGTCTTTTGAGACAAACTCTCACTATGTAGCCCTGGATGGCCTGGAATTTGCTATGTAGATGAGGCTGGCCTAGAACTCACAGAGATCCGCTTGCTTCTGCCTCCTAAATGCCTGGATTAAGGGTGTATCACCACACCTCCTCCTCCTCCTCCTCTTTTGTCTTTGCTTTAATATACATTTGCACCTGCTAGAGTTACCTGAGGGGTAAATGTCATCCTTGGGAACCTAGGTAACTTTTTTTTTGCTTTTTTTTAAAAAAGGGTTTTTGGTTTTGTTTTGTTTTGTTTTGTTTTTTGTTTTTTGTTTTTTGTTTTTTGTTTTAATGTGTAAGGGTGTCTTGTCTTGTCTGCATGTATATAAGTGCACCATGTGTGTGCCTGGTGTCTGGAGAGACCAGAAGAGGGCGTCAGATCCTTTGGAACTGGAATTACAGCTGGTTGTAAACTGCTGTGTGGGTGCTGGAGACTGAGCCTGGCTTACCCAAAAGAGCAGTCAGTTTTCTCAACTACTGAGCCATCTCTCTAGCTCCTCAGGCAATCATTTCTAAGATCAGAAACTAACTGCAGAATAATTATAAAAGTCGCTGGGTGGTGGTGGCACATGCCTTTAATTCCAGCACTCAGGAGACAGAGACAGGTGGATATCTGAGTTTGAGCCCAGCCTGGTCTACAGAGTGAGTTCCAGGATGGCCAGGACTACACAGGGAAATCCTATCTTGAAAAACTAAAATATGTATCTATCCATATATATATATATTTATATACTATTTATATAATACATATATATGTATGTATGTATGTTAGGGAACATCAGTATCAACAGGATGTGTAACCTGAAGTTAATAGTATGACCAACTGTCTTGTTATATCGTCGGTAGTGGCTTTTGTCTGTGTCAGTGTTGTGTATAGTTTTTATGCTTCTTTGGGTGTTTGAATTTTCTATGAGAAGATAATATTTTTATGAAGGAAACACATGGAATGATACGCATTAAGCAAATAAAAGAAAATGGGGTTAGGTCAGGTAGATATAGAGCTTCCTTTCAAAGCCTGGCCTGCCTGGAGCATCCGGGTTTAACCCTTGGCTTGTGTTCCTCGATGTGTCCAGGGCAGCTGTGAGATCCTGCGGATGTTAGACCTGGGGTCCTCCAGTTCCTATTACAGGTGGGTCTGGCAGCAGCTGGAGCTGTTGGACCACAAACCTCTGGGAACTCACCGCAACGGTAAGTAACATGGCCACATCTGGCAGTTGAAGGCACAGCTGGCAGGGGAAAGGTATGTCCCCTGGGCCTCGTCCTGGTTCCAGTCCCCAGTCCATAGAATTGTGGGCATCGGAGCTCCAAGGGGCAAACAGGAGGTTTGCTTTGACCCTCCTCTTCTACCAACTCTAAGAACCTGATCTTTGGCCCTGCCTGCCGACAGCTCCCTCCCTCTCTCTGGATTCCTCCATGGAAGCACCTGCTCATGTCTCCCACACTCCCACCCCTGTCTTTCCCCAGCTCGATTCTGCCCTTCACATCTTAGATGAAGCATCCTTATTCAGAGAATTCTCCCAGACTTCTCTTGCTGAAGCAGCGTCTTCCACCTCAGCCCTCATTATATCTCATTTGCATCTGTGGTATTTCTCGTCTGCCATGTCTGTCCCACTGAAATCATACGGCGAATCTGAAATAGTTTTTAAATGGCTGTCTCCCTAGAATTTAAACTCTATGATCCCAGGGCCTGTGGCCATCCCAGGCATCTTACGTTTATTCAGAGTGACTCACAGAGTCAATAGACACTCACATTTTAGCCTGTGGATGGTTTGAGGTATGTCCTGAGCTGTGATTGTAACTGTGTATTCTCCAGTGCCTATCTAAGTTGATATATGTGGCATGGATAGCTGCTATCATTCATTGAATTCTGCATATACATAGTAGTTTGGCTGGTTAGCCATAAGTGTGATTCATATAACAGCTGTATTAGTCAGGGTTCTCTGGAGTAACAGAAGTTATAGAATGAATCTTTCTCTCTATATAGAAAAGGGCTTTATTAGAATGGCTTACAGCAATGATGGCTGTCTGTGAAAGGAAGGGTCAAGAATCCAGTAGTTGTGTGTGAACTGTCCACAGGCTGGATGCCTCAGCTGCTCTTCAGCAGACGCTGGAATCCTGAAGAAGCAGGCTCCAATACCAGTGAAGGAATGGACTTGCTAGCAAGGCGAGGGCTAGCAGGCAAAGAGCAAAAGCTTCCTTCTTCCAGCAGAAGGCATGACCAGATTAGAGGTGTTTCCTAGCTCAAAAGACCCAGATTAGTGTGTCATTCTGCCTCAAAGATCAAGATTAGAAGTAGCTCTTCCCACTTCAAATTAAGTAAAAATCCCTCAGAGGTGTACCCTCCACTTTTGGGCTTTAGTTAATTCCAGATGTGGTCAAGCTGACAACCAAGACTAGCCATCACTGTCGATTTTCAATAAGACACAATTGTGTCTCCATTTTATAGATACAGAAACTGACGCTCAGAGAGGTGAGATTTTTTGTTTAAGGGTCATACAGATACTAAGCAATAGAGGGCTGCAGAGTACAGACCCAGCTCATTGAAAGAAAAGCAAGAGCTTTCATATTTGTCAAAGGCTCCAGCCATGCTCAGTCTCCATTTCCTAGTGTTGAAACAAATAGTATGAGAGAAAAGCTTCTAGAACCACCTAAGGTGATAGCTTCCCGACTGTAGGTGATGTTTCTGTTAACAGGAAGTTGTATATCTGTGTGCACGTGAGAGCACGTGCATACCTCTGTGTGTGAGTGTGTGTGTGTGTGTGTGTGTGTGTGTGTGTGTGTGTGTGTGTTATACATTTGGGTAAAGAGTCCCCGCCCTCAACAGACATCCTCAGTGGCTTAGGGGTTGCACATTTACCAAGTACCATCTCAGACTTCCTCCCAATTATCCCTTGAGATTATAATCCAGCCTCTCCAAGATCACTTTGTGGATGTGGCCAGTTGTTCTGATACTAGAACTGAAGCCAACATGGGTGGCTGGGCAGGGAAGAAAGGTGTGTGTGTGTGTGTGTGTGTGTGTGTGTGTGTGTGTGTGTGTGTGTGTGTTGGGGGATGACAGAGCCAGGTTTATCCCACATAGTAGCTAGCATTGGTTAGTACTTAAGTCATTAGACCTGGTTTCTCCCTCACCTTTCTGGACAGTATCACTGTTGAGAGCCTAGGCTCATTCGGGGCAGTGGTGGTGCACACCTTTAATCCCAGCACTTGTTGGAAGGTAGAGGCAGGTGAATCTCTGAGTTCCAAGTCAGCCTGGTCTACAGAGCGAGTTCCAAGACAGCCAGGGCTACACAGAGAAACCCTGTTTTGGGAGGGAAAAAAAAGAGCCTGGGCTTAGACTTAGAGGGTCCTGTGTGACACTGGACAGATGGCTGTCTCCTTCTTCATCAATGTCCTTGGGTCCTTTAAAGTGTAAATTATGTTCTCTGTATCATAAAGTCATTTGGATACTAAACAAATGAATATGCAAAACTCATAGACCACTCCCTGGATGCATGGAATTATGGGAGACGCTTGTTACCATTACTACAAGATGACAGGCAGGCTGAAAGGGATGTCAGCTCTCACATCAGCACCCCCCAATGCCAGGCCCCTAAATATAAGGCTGTATTGCACACATTTGGATATGCTGTGTTTCTATTGTGGTCCAGTTCAAAATACTTTTAAATTTCTCTTTTGATTTCTTCTTTGACCCACTGAATATTAATCAGGGTGTTATTTAGTTTCCAAAGATTTGGGGACCATCCAGCTATCTTTCTGTTTATTATTTCTATGATAAAATAGTCGGTACAGTTTGAATCCTCTCGAATGTGTTGAAAGTTGTTTTATGGCCCAGAAAGCAATCTATCTTGGTAAATGCTCCATTTGCATATGAAAAGAATATGCTGGCATTTGCTGCAGCGTGCTTTGAATGTAAGTCAGCCGGGCTGCTGATGGTAGGCGAGTGGTCTGTGTCCTTCCTGGCTTTTCCGATCTGCTCTATCAGCTGTTAATACAGAGCTGAGGGAATCTCCAACTACTGTTTTCTCTCTTCCTTTCTCCCTCCTCCTCACCCCGCCCCTCTGTATCCTAGGCTGACTTTGACCTATGCACCCACAGGACTGAACTCTTAAGACAAGAACACTTCTTTTTAAGGTGTTAGAGATTGGACCCCAGACTGCAAGGCCCGGCAGCTGCTCTCCCACGGGCCACATTCTTGACCTAAAATGAACTGCTGTCTCTGGCAGCATTCTTTACTCTAAAATCTGCTTCTTCTGATACTCTTTTGCTCACTCCTTTTGATTTAATTTGGCTTCCTTTGCTTACTATTAGTTTGATATTTCTCTTTCTATCCTTCTGGGCTTGCTTTTTTGGTGTCTTTGTGTTTAAAATGGCTTTTTCTTTTTTTGTGTGTGGTACTGGGGATCAAACCGAGGGTCTTATGCATGCCAGGGAAACACTACAGCCACGGTCACTAAAATGTGTTTATTTAACAATTTTTAAACATTTTTATTTAATTTATTTTAGGTGGGTAGGGCATGTGTTTGGTTTAGACTAACTGGCTACCAGACCCCAGGGGTCCTCCTGTTGCCACACCTCTAGTGCTGAGATTATAGTCATGCTTCCACATAGGTGTGTGCATGTTTGTGTATGTGAATGTGGGCGTACACATGTGGGAGTCACAGGACCACCTCAGGTGTTGGCCCTTGCCCTCCTCCTTGTTTGAGTGAGGGCCTCTTGTTTGCCAACAACTATGCCAGACTAACTGTTCCCTGCTTGGTTTCTAGTTCCATTTGTTTGGAATACCCTTTACCATCCCTTCATGCTATGGTTGCCTCTGTCCTTGATGGTGAGGTGCATTTCTTGGAGGCCACTAATAGATGCTGTCTATTTATGTATTTATCTATTTATCTATCTATCTATCTATCTATATCTATCTATCTATCTATCTATCTATCTATCTATCTATCTATCTATCTATCTATTTATTTATTTATGTTTTGCTTTGGTTTTTTTTTTTTGAGACAAAGTTTCTCTGTCTTCGTAGCACTGGCTGTCCTAAGCGTAGACCAGGCTAGCCTTGAACTCACAGAGATATGCCTGCCTCTGCCTCCCAAGTGCTGGCTAAGATTAAAGGTGTGCACCACCGCTGTCAGGCAATGCAGTTTATTTTTGAAAGCCACTATACTAACTCTATGTCTTTTGATGGGAGAATTGATGTCATTAAGCTTCAGAGTTATCATTGAAAGTTGTCTATTAGCTCCTGTATTTTTGTTGATTTTGTAGTGTTTGGTGTTTTCCTCTTCCTCTTATGCTTACTGTTCTAGCATGGTGTATTCTTTCCTGTGGCCCCTGGATGTGTTTACTTTTCTAAAAAAATATTTATTTGCTGGATGGTGGTGGTGCATACCTTTAAGCCTAGTACTCAGGAGGCAGAGGCAGGTGGATCTCTGTGAGTTCAAGGCCAGCCTGGTCTACAGAGCAAGTTTCAGGACAGCCAGGCTATACAGAGAAACCCTGTCTTGAAAGAAAAAAGTCATTTACTTTACATGCATGTATGTGTTCTGTGTGCGTGCCTGTGGGATCCCCTGGAACCAGGGTTCCAGAGGGTTGTGAGCCAGCATGTGGGCAGGCGCTGGGGGTCTAACCCAGGTCCTCTGCAAGAGCACCAACGGCTCTTGAGTGCTGAGCCACCTCTCCAGCCCCGCGTTTACCTTTCTCTTCTGGTCAAAGGGGGCTTTCAGGAGTCGGTTCGTGCTCGTGAATTCCTTTGTTTGTTTTCATCGTGGTAAGCATTTCTTTCTCCTTAATTAAGACAGTTTTGCTGGATATAGAAATGTGGCTTGGCAGAACTTGAAATCGAGATCCCCCCCCCCACCCACCCCCCCCCCCCCCCCCACCCCCCCCCCCCCCCCCCGCTGTACCTCCCAAGTGTAGGTAGATTAAAGATGTGAGCCATCATGCCCGGCTCACCTTGTCTTCTGAGGCAGTCTCTTACCAGGATTTAGGGCTTGCCACATAGGCTGGGCTGTCTAGCCCACGAGCCCTAAAGATCTTCCTGTCTCTCCCTCCTCAGCGCTGGGATAATGAGTACAAGCCACCATGCCCAACTATGTACATGGGTGCCGGGATCAAACTCAGAGCTGTGTGTGTGCGAGGCAAGCACTCTACCAACTGACCTACATCTCCAGCCCCAGATGTGATCTAACAGATCTAACAGTAGAAAGAGAGGAGCTCTGGATCAAATAGAACTGAGTTCAATTTAAGCATCGGTCTTTCAGAGGTCAACTTAAAGTCTCTGCTGTTCACCTCTTCTGTCCTAGGCTAATTGCTTATCTAGATGGAATGTGGAAAGACCTAATGCAGGGCTGCCACTGAGGGCAGTTTATGGAAGCTGCCTACACTTCCTCCTGCCCCCTCCTCCTCCTCTTCTTCTTCATTGGCTCTGTAGCCTTGACAGGTCTAGAAGTTACTATGTAGACCAGGCTGGCCTCGAACTCACAGAGATCCACTATCTCTGCCTCCCAAGCGCTGGAATTAAAGCGTGTACCTCCACACCTCCTCCTTTCTCTCCTCAGGCCACCAGACATTTTGGGTGGGTTCCTATGGTGTTCTTCCACCATCCTTGTACTGCACAAGGCCGATCGTTGTGTTTTTCTGCGCCTTCTCTTAATAGTGATGTCTCCTATGGAGAGATTTAAGGAATTCCAGATCAAATCATATCCTCTACAAGACTTCAGCTATTTGAAACTTCTGCATCTCCAGGAAGCCAGAGAGCAAAAGGAAATAGCTCTTCATGGGAAGATCAACACAAGAGAAAATACTCTCCCAAAGCTGCTGGGCCCAAAGGTCAAGTAAGTGGAACTCTGAGCTGATAGGGTGGTCTGGTTGTGGGTGTTAGGGATTTCAGAGATGCTGGTAAGGGGCAGAGGTGGCAGACAGGTCAATCCTAGATGGATGGGTATGTGGCTGAGGCAGCCTAGGGAAGTCCTGAGTCTGCTATCCAGGACCTGTATTCATTGCCTCTGACTTACACGGCTACTTAAGAACATAACCGGGGTTGGGGATTTAGCTCAGTGGTAGAGCGCTTGCCTAGCAAGCACAAGGCCCTGGGTTCAGTCCTCAGCTCTGGAAGATTAAAAAAAAAAAAAAAAAAAAAAAAAAAGAACATAACCATTCATCTTCTCAAGCCACCGTGGTATTTTAAAGAAGGCAGACAGGATCTTTTGCTTTCTGGGTCCATGCTGCTGGGTCCTTTTGACTCAGCTCCTTCAGGAAACTGCCCATCTAGGGGAGCGAGCTCTAGTATACCAGGTAAGAGCTTGGCTTGCAGTCAGTCCAACCCAGGTTCAAATCCTGGCTTGGTCACTTGCTTTGACTGTGTCAAGGGTTTGACTTCTCTAAGCCTTATGCTTTGTGGACAGTGGTTTCTGAGTCTCAGAGTTATGTGAAATATTGACAAATCATGCTTAATGCTGACAGGATGCTTAGTACCTGGCATTAAGTTATCTAATTAATCTCCATAATGTCCCTAAAGGTGCTGTGCTTATTACTCATTTTTCAGGCGAGAAAACTAAGGTTCACAGAAGGGTGAAGTTATTTGTTCAAGGTCACACATGTAGGAAGTGGTAAAGCCAGGATTCAAACCTAGCAGCTGGTCAAACATCTGTCTTTTATCTGGTGCAGGTCTCACACTGGCATGTGACAGATCCACATTGAGACCTATGGAGATGTAATGGTCTTATTAAATAAGAAACACAGAGCCAAATGCAGAGTTAAAAGCCCAAGAGGTCAGAGCAGTAGCTAAAAGCTGAGACTAAAACCACCTTCTTATCCCTTGCTGCCACTGCCGTCCTTCCCCTCAGAAAGAGACCTACTTCCTATGTGTCTGTCTTTTTATTGACTTTCTGTTCTGCTTTCTCATTGGTTGTAAACCCAACCACGTGACCTCCTCATCCAGGTCTCTATGGTTTGTATTGAGATTAAAGGTTTGTGTCTCCAAACTGGCTATGTCCTTATTAACATACAAATAAAATCACATTTCAGCACAAATAAAATATCACCATAGACCTATGTTCTTGCCTTAACTTGAGGACCTGAGGAGCAGAAAAAGATTGCAGCTAGAGCAATCACCCACTTTCCCCATTCCATTTGAAACTCAAGTATCAGAAGATATCTAAGCTGGGTGTGGTGGCTCACACCTTTAATCCCAGCACTCGGAAGGCAGAGGCAGGCAGATCTCTGTGAGTTTGAGGTCAGCCTGGTCTACATAGTGAGTTCCAGGACAGCCAGAGCTACATAGAAAGACCCCACCTTGAAAACAAACAAACAAACAAACAAAAAGGTATCAATAATGGGGTTAGTATCACTGTTCCTGGTTTTCAACGGCCTCTTCATTTATCCACTAACACTTCCCATCTGCTGGCCTACATAAGAAGCAACCTGTGACTTCCAGGTTGTTTTTCTTCTGATGGAATATTTCCAGTTCCAGCTTTCCCAAGGGTAGAGATAAAACAGACCCAGTGTCTCTGCTGTGAGCCAGTAAGGGACAATGTGGACCCAGAAGTAAAAGATACAGAGAATGCTGGGTACATGCCTTGCTTGTGCTCTTCTTGGAGGGGCAGGAAGGAAGCCTGTCTTGTGTACGAGCTGAGTGAGCCCCAGCTATCCTCGGCTGATAATCTTTCTCTGTCTCTAATCAACTGTGTAGCCTCTCTCCTGCTGCCATAGACAAAAAACAAAGAGAGCACAACGGGGTTGCCTTTGTAAAATGAACCCCAATTTGAACCAAGTATAGGGTCTGCAGGCTGACCAGGGAAAGTTATCTTTATAAACAGAGAGGCCATCCTCTACTCTGCCTTCCCAACCTCTACTGTGTCCCTAGGTGCATAGAGCCTCGCCTTAGAACAGTCCATTCTGTTTGTAAGCAGCGCTGGTTGTTGGGAATTCCTTTCCCATAGGAGCTTTGGATTAAATAGACCCGAGCTCCAACTGGGCAGCCTGAACTTTATGCCTGGATTTCCTGTCCACCAGGCTGGCTCAGTTGCCGGGGTCATCTACTCTTCAGGAAGCAGCCTTCTGGCAACTAAAAGGTCCCTAGTTCCTTTCTCTCCCAAGTCCAGTCTCTTACATTTCTCTAACCCCAGACAGCAGCAGTCATACTCACACAGGATTTGATTTTGAGGTTTTTTTTTTATTTTATTTTTTATTTTTTATTTTTTATTTTTTTTCCGGAGCTGAGGACCAAACCCAGGGCTTTGCGCTTGCTAGGCAAGCGCTCTACCACTGAGCTAAATCCCCAACCCCTTGATTTTGAGTTTTATCATCTTCTTTGGAGTGCAAATTCTCCAGGAGGGCTCTCATCAGTAGTGAGGGCTGACTATTTGGGACCTGGCAAGCTGGCTGTTTTATGCATCAGTTCTAACAAGCTGTTGTCATTTCAGATCCAAGTTTGGTCATCCAATCAAATGTACCATGGTCAAAACCAAGTTTGGTGAACTCCCCAAGGAGGCCGCAGTGGGGATCTACATGAAGGTCCACACTCTGAAGGAAGGAGATATTGTGGTAAGTGTACTAGTTCATATAGGCTAGTGCACAGCACAGATGGGCTGGGAATGTTGAGTAATGAGCAGAAAGGCTTAGAAACACATCTTTTGTGTCTGATGATGTAAGTAATAGTGCTGGGCTGGTGGATGGCTCTGGGTGAAAGCGCTTGAGGCTGAAGCCTGCCAACCTGACTTAGGTCTCTGGAACACACAGTGGAAGAAGAGAACTGACCCCTGAAAGTTGTCCTCTGACCACAGACACAGACACAGACACACACATACACACACACACACACACACACACACACACACACACACACACTAAAATTAAATTAAAAATTTTAAGAAAAGAAAGAAATAGTATTAGCTTTTAAGATACAAGGGCATAAAGGTGGTGGACACCTTTACTCCCAGCACTTGGGCAGCAGAGGCAGACAGATCTCTGAGTTTGAGGCCAGCCTGGTCTAGAAAGTGAGTTCCAGGTCAACCAGGATTACACAGTGAGACTCTGTCTTTAAAAAAGTAAAAAATGGGCTGGAGAGATGACTCAGCGGTTAAGAGCACTGGCTATTCTTGCAGAGGTCCTGAGTTCAATTCCCAGTAACCACATGGTTGCTCCCAACCATCTATAATGAGATCTGGTGCCCTCTTCTGGCATGCAGGCAGAACACTGTATACATAATAAATAAATCTTAAAAAAAAAAAAGATAATGATAAAGATATTATGGTTAATCTTTTAGGAGTCTGTATATTGGGGTTCATGAGAGGAGAGGGGAGACTTTAAGAGAGTTACAAAATATAGGAATGTATTATTACATGGAAGCAGAGGGGTGGGTAACTAAGGAAGGAAAAGGAACCAGCTGGAGGTGAGGAGGAGGCCCAGGGGAAGTGGGGGGAGGGGAATGATTAAAATAATCGCTAGTGTAGCTATGACATTGCCGTGTTGATGGGGAGCTGGGAGAAAGCTCAGTTGGCAAGATGTTAGGTACAAGTGTGAATATCTGAATTTGAAACAGAGCCCATGTAAGAAAACTGGGTGTGGTGGCCCTGGGGACACAGTGAGAGGTGAATCCCTGTTTGGTGAGCTGTGGTGGTTTGAAAGAAAATGGTCCCCAAAGGGAGTGGCACTATTAGGGGGTGTGGCCTTGTTAGAGTAGGTGTGGTCTTATTAGAGGAAGTGTGTCACTGTGGAGGAGGGCTTTGAGACCTCATATATGCTCAAGCAGCCCGCAGTGAGACAGACTACTTCCATTGCCTGTGAGTCTAGATGTAAGAACTCTCAGCTCCTTCTCTAGCACCATGTCTGCCTGCATGCTGCCTTGCTTCCCGCCATGACAGTAATGGAGTAAACTCTGAACTGTAAGTGAGCCACCACAATTAAATGTTTTCCTTTATTTAAGAGTTGCCATGGTCATGGTGTCTCTTCACAGCAATAGAAACCCTAACTAAGACATGAGCTCCAGGCCAAAGAGACCCTATCTCAAAAAACAAGGTGGATGGCTCCTGAGAATGACATCTGAGATTGGCCCCTGTCTTCCATATGCATGCACACACAGGAGCATGCACTCACAGGAGCATGCATACACAGGAGCATGCACACACAAGAGCATGCACATACAGGAACAAGCACACACAGGAGCATGCACACACAAGAGCATGCACACACAGGAGCATGCACA
>CABHPR010131745.1:0-13493 GCA_902168415.1 Peromyscus melanophrys
AGGAAGGAAGGAAGGAAGGAAGGAAGGAAGGAAGGAAGGAAGGAAGGCTCTAAGAGATGGCTCAGGAGAACAAGGCTGTGTTGCTGATCCTGTGCCCTGAGCTCAATGTTGGGGACCTACATGATGGAAATAGAGAACCAGTTCCAGCAAGTTGTCCTCTGACCTCCATCCACATGTGTGCTAGGCCATGGTGTACACACACACACACACACACACACACACACACACACACCCCACAAATAAATGTTTAAAAAGTAGAGAGCAGCTGAGGGAGGAGCCTGAGGTCAACCTCTGGCCTCTACATGTACATGCACACATATTAACACACGCATGCCTGCACACGGGCACAGACACATGCACATGCACACATATGTACACACACATGCACACACACGGGCACAGACACATGCACATGCACACATATGTACACACATATGCACACACACAGGCACAGACACATGCACACCACAAATGCACATCCAGGAAGGCTGAGGCAGGAGGCTCATTGCAAGTTCAAAGCTAGCCTGGGCTACAGAGTGAGACCCTCTCTGAGGGAGAGACAGAGACAGAGACAGGACAGAGAGAGACAGAGAGAGACAGAGAACACCTTGAGTTCAAGAAGTACTAGATTTATCAGAAAGTCATAGTTCTTATTCTTTAAATTCTACTTGGCTTTAGTAAAAGAGAGCAGTTTAATCCTCCATATCAAAAGGAGAGAAGTGTACACCCTGACGTCCTCCTAGGTTTTGATTCTGCCGATGCTACCCCACAGGAGCGGGACCAAGAGGGCACACCCTGTTCATTAGAGCGTGTTTTGTGTTGAGATGGCATCGGTCACGCTGTCCATCCACACAGCAGAACACGCACAGGCAAGAACCACCATTGGGATGGCGTAGATTGTCCTGATCACTAGGATGTACTTTGTAAAAGAAGCAAAGTGAAATATCGTTTAAATGAGGTTTTTAAAACATAGAAACAAAATTTTAAAATTTATCTCTGCTCTTACAAGGATAAAACAAATCCAGAGGGCTACAGCAGGTGGTATGGGTGCCTCTAGGGAATAGAGTTGTGATATATCTAGGAGTCAAGAAATACTTATTAAATGTGTTAGAAAAATATAGTTTCTAGATGTAGGAAGGAGAGTCTTTGAATATCCTTTTGTTTGGCATTTTTGAATTTTGAATTAGGTAAGTTATGGAAGACAGAGTAACAGCCTGCTGAGGGCCGTGTGCTGACACCAGGAACACACGCTTGTGTTATCCTACACACCACGAAAAACTGAGCTGACTGGTGGAATGGGGTGTGCAATCAGCTAACCTTAAAATAAGATTCTTCTGGGCAAGCACTTACAGGTGGAGAAGGGGAGAGACCCGGCGGCCCGTGTCAGAGAGAAACGGAGAGAGGAGAGGAGAGGGGCTGGGTTCCACAGAAAGGTGCTGAGTCCAGTCATCTTCAGGTACAGCTTTACTAACGTCACCTCAAGTGGGACATCGGAGTCCAGACAAGAAAGGCTTCAGCCCCACCGGAAAAAGTGAACTCGCTACTCTTAAAGGTTCCTGGGGGAGGAGGAGGCCCTGGACTGTGAGGACACAGGCTTGGTGAACATGTGACCTATCTGCATCCTGCACTCAGATTGCCTCAGATTCCCCAGCAACCAAGAGCAGGGAGAGCTGGCCATTTTTGAGAGCTGTGGGGAGAGGAAGCCTGGAGGAGGGTGTCACGCCCAGGGAGTCTGGTCTGTATAACAGCACTGCTGGCTTTGAGGTTGGAAGAAGCTGCCAAGAGAGAGCCCAGGAATGCAGGCACCTCTGACGCAAAGGGACAGATCTCCCCGGTGTCTCCGGGAGGAACACAGCCCCAAGCCTCGATCTTGGCCCCACGAGACACACTCCAGCCTTCTGACCTTCGGATATCCAATGGAAGAAACCGACGTGTTCGTTTTGTTTTTGAGACAGGGTCTCAATGTGTCACTCCAGCTGGCCTTGAACTTGCTATGTAGACCAGACTGGCCTCAAACTCACAGAGCTTGCTTCTGCCTCCCAAGTGCAGGGATTAAAGTCATGAACCATCACATGCAGCAAAATGAGCTGATTTTTTTTTATAGGTCATAAACATAGTTTATTCAAAGGCAATTTGATGGTGCCAACATGTGTATTTAGTAAAACAAAGCAGCAAGTCCCCTGCTGTGTCGTGTGACCTCACCAGACAGGCTTTGACCAGGTGTACGGTACCAGATAGGAATTCCCTCCTGCGTATTAGGCCTCAAATTCAATTTAAAACTTAAGAAATTAGTTACCGCCATAACATTCATACCACTCTTACACCAGTGGGGACATAGCAAGTTGGAGTTCAAGGCTAGCCTGGGCTATGTGAGACCCTGTCTTTAAATTAATTAACTAAATTTAAATGATGCAATGATGTAAGCTGGGCTGAAATAGGAGAATCTCACAGTCAAGGTTAACTAATACTATATATAGTAAGGCCCTGTCTCTCACCACCATCAAAAAAGAATAAATAAAATAAAACCACTTAAGTAGAACAAGACAATGTAAATGCCTCGATTTAAAAAAAAACACACTGTAGACGAATTATAAATGGTCTTATTAAATAAAAAAAACACGGGGCCAGATATAGGGGTGAAAACCTGAGAGATCAGGGAAATAGGGAAAGCCACAAGCTAACCTCACCTCACTGACACCTCAGCTTCTAAAGAGACCTACTTCCTGTCTACCCACACCTATATGACTTTCTGTTCTGTTCTCTCATTGACTTTCTCAGCCCAGCTATATCATTTTTTCTTCCTGCCCAGCTCTGTCACTTCCTGTCTATCTGTACAGACCTCCAGACCTCTATGGTTAGTGCTGAGATTAAAGGTGTGTGTCACTACGCTTGGCTCTGTTCCCCAGTGTGGCCTTGAATTCACAGAGATCCAGACAGATCCCTGCCTCCCAAGAGATAGGATTAAAGAAGTGTGCTACCATTGCCTGACTTCCATGTTTACTTATAGTGGCTGGCTTTTTCCTCTGATCCTCAGATAAATTTTACTGGGGCAAACAGTATATTGAGGGACACAATACATCACCACAACAAACGGTACTTGGAAGGCAGAAGCAGGAGGAGCTCTGAGTCAAGGCCAGCTTGGTCTACACAGTAAGTTCCAGGACAGCCAGAGGTATATGGTGAGACCCTGTCTCAAAAAACCAAAACCAAAACGAAACAAAACACCACAAACCAACAAGCATTTTGAGAGCCAATTTCCAGAATTGTCCAAGGGGGCTGAAGTTACTTGGTGGCTTCGGAAAGTCACTGTTGATTGGGAATAATAGTCACGAAGTGTTTGGAGATGTTTGCTTGTTTGTTTCTTTGTGGCTCTATTTTACAGTGATGGGGATTAAACCCAGGGTCTTGTTTGTGTTAGGCTCATATTTTTATAATTCTTCTAAGTCTTTGTTTACCAAATCTTATCTCCCCAAATCCAAGTGTCTTCTCCATGGTGCCAGACTGCTGCTGCTGGAGCCTTTGATCTGGAGCATGGGATGGCCTACCCAACTCCCAGTATCTGTAGGGCTGTGGATAAGCAGCAGAATTCCAACAGTCCTATTGATCCAGGCCTGATATCTCACAGGGGGAAGTTCTTCTAAGAAACACCAAGTTCTTATAGTTTGAATGAATGAACAAAAACTTTTCGATTTAAAAACAAAGGACTTCCCCTGAGAACACTGAGCATTTTATTTCCCAGTCAAGAATAAAGGTCTGATCTTTAAATGCCTGCTCATGCCATGATGGATTATTTCATGGGGTAGGTAAGTATTGTCTCAGCAGTTTGTACCTGTGGTGGCCTCCTGGTGAGGCAGAGCTTTGCTCTAACAGCCTGACTATGGAAATGAGGCCTTCTTGTGGTACTAAACAGGCCTCTGGAGCCTTGACATTCTCTTCTAGTGTGTGCCCGGACTCATCACTGAGTAACTCCCTCCCCCTAAGTTTCAACATCAGCACCATAAACATCCTCCCAACCTTCTTCACCCAGGTCACAACGGTGACCTAAAGAAATGCAAAAGTCAAGACATCACCTGATTTACCATTTCTCAGTGACTACTTCCTTATGCTGGTTCAAAAAACAAAGCGACAACAACAACAAACCACTGCATTATGTCATCAACAAAGCAGGCAAACCGTATCTGTGCTTGTCGGGGTGCTTTGTCGGGGTGCTAACTCTCATCACGGGCCACAGGGATCTTGTGGACCACTTTCCTTACTCTGCTCTGAGCATCCGTTGTGACATTTCTCTGGAGACAGGGCTGACAACTGATCAGGAAACTTAGCAGTTCTGTGCTCCACAGTGAAATAGGATCATGTAAGAGATTTTTCTTCTGTAGAGTTTCCTTTTTTACCTCCTAAAGTGGTATGCTCTTGTTCTAACATTGAATCACTTGGATAGCCTTTATAGGACACTGTAGGACTCTGTTCAAAATGGGACTTGAGATGGTATAAGCTTGCCCCAGGACGTGAGAGCATCTCGGAATTATGTGATACAGGAAGGCATAGGTTCCCTCTCACTGAGGGCCGACCAGTTTCAAACAACTGTCCCCATCCATGTGTGCTTGATTCTGTTTCTTAGCACTGTGTGATCTGCATCACTTTGCAATACTAGTAGGCAGCTCTGGGAGATTCGTTAATTTGATTGTCACACTTGCTCAAAGGCGAATGCTTTTCAAAATCAAAACATATCCACGTACTGTGGAGCACACTCGTAGTTACTGCCCTTGGGAGGTAGAAGCCAAAGAATTGGGGGTTCAAGGTCATCTTCAGCTACTTCATGGATTTGAGGCCAACCTGGGCTATAAGAGACCCTGTCTCAAAAAAACAAAAAATGAACATTCTGTAAGCAAATGACAGTGACAATAAAATTGCTGTCCCCAGAGGACCAACCCCGCCCCAGTTCCTCCACAGCTGCCACTATTTTCAATCTCTGATCTACAATGTGCTTGATTGGATTTTTTTTTTCTTTTTGAGATAGTGTCTCACTGTGGAGCCCTGGCTGTCCTGGAACTCACAGAGATTCACCTGTCTCTGCCTCCTGAGTGCTAGGATTAAAATGTGTGACACCACACCCTGCAAAAACTATTTTTGAAGAATTTAAGCAGAAACCTAGTTCCAATGCACATTACATATTCTTATGTATGCAAAGTGAGTGATCCTCAACCTCCAATAGGATGGTTTTGTTTACTGACTAGAATGTGGCAGATATATGGAATATTTGAGACTCCATTCTGGCAAAGTGCTCTGTTTTTTTCCACAGCACTTGTAACCTTCTGGTGGAGTATTTACTTGTTTATTTTCGTTGCATTGAAGGCTTGTCAGCCCTCCCTTCTTGGCACGGGAAGGCACCGATTTTGTCTATCTATGGCTGTACTCTCCCTGTGCGACACCAGGCCTGGTGTATAGTGGGTGTGCCGTAAATATCTGTCCAAGGATTGGGCAGTGCAGGCAGAGTGTGACTTCTGAACAATGTCTGTGACCAGCAGCACAGGGACAGCACCAAGGACCGGACTCTGGGTCTCTCATCTCAGCCATCCTCAGGGAAAGCTTGCCTCAGGCTGGCTCCCTGTGGTGACAAGATGGCTACCAGAGTCAGAATTCTTTTCTCCACATCTGTAAGGGAAGAGTAGGCTCTCAGGGGGCAGGAGAGACGGCTCAGTGGTTAAGAGCACTTGCTCTTGCCGAGGACCCAGGTTTGGTTCCCAGCACCCACATGATGGTTCACAACCATCCATAACTCCAGTTCCAGAGGCTCCAAAGCCCTCTTCTGACCTCGGAGGGCACTAGGCATGCATATGGTGCACATATCTACATGCCAGGAAACCACTCATACACATACAATAAATAAACTACTAAACATAATCTTTAAAAGAATAGGCGCTTGATAAGCCAACTCAAGTGCTGTGCCCTCCGTACTGGGTGGGAAGGTTGATCACTATCTACACACAGAGAACGGCTTAACCTAATCAAGATTCACTTTCTTGTTGATGTGGTGGTGGCTTACACCTGTGATCCCAGTGCTCAGACAGCTGAGGCAGAGAATTGCTGTGAGTTTGAGACCAATTGGGGCTATGTAGTAAGTTCTAGGCCAGCCAAAGCTATCGGGTGAGATACTTCATCTCTATGCCCCCCAGTATCCTGGGGTGGGGAGTGTAGATGAGTTGGTACAGTGCTTGGCCTGGTATGCATGAGGCCCCAGGGTTGATCCTCAGCACTAGATAAAACCAGGTTGTGAGCACACGTCTATAATCCTGGCACTGGAGAGGTAGAGGCAGGAGAGTCAGATGTTCAAGGTCATCCTCTGCTATGTCGAGAGTTCCAGGCCAGTCTAAGCAACATGATCCTGTCTCAAGCAAAACAGCAAAATTTAAATCTATCTTCTCTGCGAGAGCCAAGATTGGATGTGGATAGAGACCTGCCGTGAAGGTGGAGTGGTAGGTGGGAAGCCACCCCATTCCCACCCACTCCCACCCTGTCCCACCCCACTCCCACCCAGTCCCACCCCATCCCCACCCACTCCCACCCTGTCCCACCCTACTCCCACCCATTTTCACCCATTCCCTCCCCATTCCCACCCCTTCCTCTCCATCCAAACACTGTTGCTTCGGAACGTAGCAAACAGGTCAGAGCATGAAAAGTCAAGACCCATCTTCCACTCTTCCTTCCACCCCAGTTGCCGAAGTAACCTGAAGACATCACTTTATCGGGCATCTGTTGAGGGCAGAGCACAGTGAGAGATGTAAATGGGAAATGCCGAGACCTGTGAGCTCTGGAGTTGGATTTGAGTTTGAGGCTGTAGGGAAGCGAAGCAGTTTTTGACATAGTGTCTAGACAAGGTGGGAGCCGGGGCCAGGGACCCAGTAAATCAGCCATTCAGAGGTAAATTGTACTATGTGTAGGAGCTGAATACAGCAGTGAATAGCTGGGGCAAACCCCTGCTCATAGAATCTACATCCAGGCCAGGGGAGATGGGTATTACCAGAGCATGGGCAGAGTAGGGAACTGTGTCCCCCCAGTCTACGGGCCCTGTCTCTCTCCTCTATTCTCATCCTGTTCCTAAACTTGAGTAAGTGGCCCTCCTTTGATTTGGTCATCAGGTACAGTACTGATGTATCCCGGAATCTGGCCTGTGGCCCTCTTATCTCACTCTCTAGCTACACTTCTTCTGCAGCGCTTCATCCAAGCCAAGCTCTTCCTGATGGGAAGAAAGTGAGAGGGCGTGAAAGGAAGGGAGAAGGAAAAAAGAAAAGGATAGAAGAGCGTTCTAGAAGCATGCCCACCCATCAGACTGTGTTGTTGATAGTGTTGGGAGGGCCATAGGCGTATGTGCATGAGTGTGCATGTGTGTGGGTACACAGGGGGGTTGGTGATTGTAGAGAGGTTGACATGGGGCGTCTTCCACGACCGCTCCCTACCTTATAGGTTGAGGCAAGGTCTCCCATTTGAATCGTGAGTTCTGTGATTATTCTGCTAGCCCAGTTATCAAGCTTGCCCTGGTATCCTGTGTCTCCTCCTCAGAGCACTAGGATTGCAGGCCATACCACCTCAGACCTACGCAGGGAAGAGAAACCCCTCCCCTGAGCTTGTGCTCTGCTCCCCGCCCCCGGCTCTTCCCTCTTCTCTCTGGACGTGGAGTCCAAAGGGTCAAGAAGTCGAACCCATCTGCGGTCCTTACATCCCCTCTTAGATCCCAGAATTCTCTTCAGAAGTGGCTCTAACCAGGACCCATGCAGTACTTCATTTCTGCAACAGTCTTTGAATGGCCGCTGCAGTGCTGAGGCCCAGAAGTGGTCATGGGGTGTTGGGATGCGTGGCTGGGGTTGGCATTGCCCACTGGGCACCCACAGGTCTCTCCTGGGGCCTTCATGCCCTGCCAGAGACAGCAGGAGGGGAGTTGCTGGAGGGATCCCTGCTCTGCTTCTCACTCCAGTATAGAACCCCAACAAGGTGGAGGGTCCTGATTTGACCTTGGCCTTCCAGGGTATTAGGAAGTTATTTGTCAGCGTAGACAGACAAAATCTATTCTATTGAACACTCTGTGGGTTTCACTCTTGGTCAGTACACAGACATCTGGAACGTGAGCCTTCATTTATACATTCATCCAGCCTATGCAAATGGTAAGGGCTAAGGAAGGAGGGGGTGGCAGCTTCGCTGTACTTGAGAGGGGACACGTGGTAAAAACAGTGGTGAAGCCAGTTGACTTCGTCAGGAGCCCTTGTGACTTTCCCTAGTAAATGCTCTTTGCCGCCCCTACCCTCACCCCTGGCCTCCTCCTTCTGTGTGCTGAGATGGGCTGGCCTCACACCACCAGCAGAAGTGGAGAAAATGAAAGTGTACTAACTCCAAAAGGTAATCAGGGCTGGGGGTGCACATCAGTTGGTAGTGTTTGCCTCTGTGCTCGAAGCCCTGGGTTCGATTGCTGTCACCCAGGTGTGGTGGTGCACACCTGTGATCCTAGCACTGGGGAGGTGGAGGCAGGAGCGTCAGAAGTTTAAGGGCATCCTCAGCCACATAGCAAGTTCAAAGCCAGTATGGGATATATGTATGTGAGGAAAGCATGTCTACAACAGCCAAGCAGCAGCTGAAGTGATTTAATGAAATATGATGTAATTCCCTGGGAGGCATCAAAATACACTAAAGGGATTATTTGATATGAACATCACACTTCACTGTTGTCTATGCAGTGTGGGTTTGGGGTCTATCAGGACTGAAATCCATGAAGAATCTGGGGAGTCTTCTGTTTTATCTTTCTGAGAAAGAGCTTCTGGAACACTCCGACTGATGTTGGTCCCCTTTAAAAATGACTGTTTCTCAACCTAGATGCCCCTCAACCAAAGAACTGATAAAGAAAATGTGGTACATATACACAATGGAGTGTTACTCAACTGTAATCAGTGACCTCATGAAATTTGCAGGCAAATGGATGGAGCTAGAAAGTATCATCCTGAGTAAGGTAACCCAGACCCAGAAGGACAAACATGGTATGTACTCACTCAGAAGTGGATACTAGATGTAAAGCAAAGGACAATCAGACTGCAACTCACAGCTCCAGAGAAGCTAGCTAACAAGGAGGACCCTAAAAGGGACACATGGATCTCCCTGGGAAGGGGAAATAGATGAGATCTCCATAAGTAAACTGAGGATGAGGAGGGCAATTGAGGGTAGGGAATGGGGGATGAGAACATAAGGGAATGGGATGGTTGAGCTGGAACAGGGATGGAGTGGGAGAGCAATGAAAGAGATACCTTGATAGAGGGAGACATCATGAGGATAGGGAGAAACCTGGTGCTAGGGAAGTTCCCAGGAATCCCCAAGGATGACCCTAGCTTACCCTGGTAATCTGATTGGTGACTACCCTAACTGTCATCATGGAGCCTTCATTCTGATGGAAGCAGATGCAGAGATCCACAGCCAAGCACCAGGCCCAGCTCTGGGAGCCCAGGCGAAGAGAGGGAAGAGGGGTTATATGAACAAGGGGGGTCAAGATCATGATGGGGAAACATACAGAGACAACTGAACCAAACTCGTAGGAACTCACAAACTTTAGACCGACAGCTGTGGAACCTGAGTGGGACCGGACTAGGCCCTCTGCATACAGGAGACAGCTGTGTAGCTGTGTCTGTTTGAGAGGCCCCTGGCAGTGGGGTCAGGATCTATCCCTGGTGCATAAACTGGCCTCTGAAGCCCGTTACCTATGGTGGGATGCCCTGCTCAGCCTTGATGCAGCGGGGGAGTTGGTCCTGCCTAATGTACCAGGTTTTACTGACTCCCCATGGGAGCCCTTACCCTTTTGGAGGAGGGGATGGGGAGGAGTGGGAGGAGGGATGAGAGGGGGGGTCTGTGGTTGGTATGTAAAATGAATTTAAAAAATTCTTAAATTAATTAAAAAAATGACTATTTCTTATGACAATGACCATCCTTAGGTTCCAGCAGCTTTCAGTCTTTTTGCCTCTCCCTGGGGGAGATCCCGACATCCACCTGCTAGGAACTCCTCACTTAGCTCCTCACCCTCAGCATGGAGAGGCCTGTGTTAGCCTCCTGTGGCCACCATAACAAATGGACCCGAAGTTGGTGGCTTAAAGCAACAGAAAATCAGTTCCTCATGGCTGAAATCGCAGTATCAACAGGGTGCTCAGTCCCCAGGTTCTAGGGAGGTTCCTGCTTGTTCTAGCTTCCTTGGCTGTGTTACACTGCTCCAACCGCTACCTTTCTATTTACACGGCCTTTTGCACGAGCATGTCACGCCTCCTCACAAAAACACCTGCCATTGGCTTTAGGGGAATCCAGATGATTTCATCTCAAGATCTTTTTTTGTTTGTTTGTTTGTTTTGTTTTGTTTTGTTTTTCGAGACAGGGTTTCTCTGTAGTTTTGGTGCCTGTCCTGGAACTCACTCTGTAGACCAGGCTGGCCTCAAACTCACAGAGATCCACCTGGCTCTACCTGCCGAGTGCTGGGATTAAAGGTGTGCCCCACCACCGCCCAGCATCTCCAGATCTTTAATTTCATTACTGTAAAGACTTCCCCCCTCCCCACACTTCAGACATTGATGTGACACAATTCTTGACGAAGCAATTTAAGGAGAGGTTTATTCACAGTTTAAAGGAGCAGTCCACCATGGCAGCAGGAACGTGAAGAGGAGGCCATGTTGCGTCTGCAGTCAAGAAGCTGGCGTTGACCGTAGACGGTGGGATGGTGTCACCACATCCAGAAAGAGTCTTCCCTCTTCAGTGAAACCTTTTTGGAAACACCTCCCAGACATGCCTGGAGGTGAGATGCTACATCTAGCCAAGTTAACAATGAAGGTAAACCATCACACCACATAAGGTAAACCGTCACACCACATAAGGTAAACTGTCACACCACATAAGGTCACACGCGCAGATTCTATGGGCTGGGACTTGTTCTGAAGGTAACTTTTCCCCCCACCGCCCCGTCCTGGATGCAATACTCATTCACTTCTGTCTGTACAGGCTCCTTCTCAACCTGTGTCTGGGTGGGAAATCCACATTCCCAAAGCAACACAGGAAGTCATCCTAGAAGCACCTCCTCCTTATCCGGTTGGTCACCAAGGGCTGTCAATCACTCCTGGCAGTTCTGGAGTCATTCTTTTCCGTTCGGTCTCCACTGCCACATCCAGCCTTCCTCAAACTCCCACAGGGTCTTCGTATGGACTCTTCCCTTCTCTGACATGCTTGTTCCATTCCTCAACTGATACAGGTTGGCCCCTATGGTAGGTTCCCAACCAAGAGCCACCATCTTGGAGAGGGCTTCTCTCCCGACCCATCCCCCCACCCACCTACCCTCCCAACAGCCCCCATACCACATCCCTCAGATTTTCTCTTACAGCAATCTTTCATCCCATCTGATAGTTTTTCATTTATCTATTGGGGGGAGGGTGTCTCCTGGAGCATGCTGGTAAAACCCCAGGCCCCCCCGGGTGCTAGCTGAGGGGGGGGGGGGGGTACCACTAATCCCAGCTCTCCACATGTTTTTCTTGTTGCCCTTAGCATGCAGTCCTATTGTTTACTTTGGTCTCTGCTTTCTGTCTGTCTCCCTGGTATCTAGTACATCCCATGATTCAAAACAGTACTGAGTCCACCTCCCCAGTCCTGAGACTCTTCTGCTGGCATGGCCCAAGGCATTGCTTTACAGGGTAGCTCAGCTGGGACACAGTGTGGTACGGACTTCTGGAAGCTTCACAAAGCTGTTTGCTTCTGGCCTTCAGAAAGGCTCCTGGCTGTGCCCTTGGGGCATATTTTCTGGTGCTTTTTGGCCTCTGACTCACTGAGGCAACCCTAATCCCCTGTACTTATGTGGGCTTGGGATCCACCTCTTCACACCCTTGCCCTAGACCGGCTGCCAGAGGCTATTTTTCATGTGGTGAGAGCCATGGGCACTGAACCAGAGTGAGGGATGTCCCACAGCCCAGGAGGTGAGTTTCAAAGCTGCACAGAGGTGAAGCCTTGGAGAACTGACTAGGATTTCACTTTAACAGTGACCTTGGGGCTGGTTTTCAGAGGGATGCCTAGAGAGATGAGGAGGAACCCGGAGGAAACTGGGCTGGAGACATGGAGACAAGGATAGGAAGGGCTAGAGTGGATCTGGAAGGGTATCCAGACTTGGGGATCATGGTCCTTGGTTTGTTGCCCAGATTCCCCCTGGGTCCCCTCACTGTCTCTCATACACCATTTCCCATCTAATAGCACTTGGATCCTTGGTAATAAAAAGTGGTTTCTCAGCCTTGGCCTTATGGGCATTCGGGATAAGACAATGCTTTGTTGGGCAGGGAGTGAGGGACAGATCTGACCTGTGCATTATAAGGCAGTTAGCAGCACTCCCAGCTTCTGCCCACTAAATGCCAGCTGCAAACTGTGCTCTGGTATTTCCCTAGGGACCCCTGGGATGCCTGGTTGAGGGCTACTGGGTATGGGAAGCACTCTGGCAAACACACGAAGGACAAGTGGCTGGGAATTATTTTGTTTTTGTAAAAAAGAAGGAAGGAAAGGATGCCCACATAAATTTGAGAAATACCACCTTAAAAATTAGTTAAACACGGCTGGAGAGATGCTCAGCCATTAAGTGATCTTGTTACTTTTCCAGAGGACTCAAATTTGGTTCCCAACACCCATGTCAGGTAGCTTACCACCACCAGCCCCGGGGACCTGACACACTTTTCTGGCTCCTGCAAGTACCCTTACATGTTAGCTTGGGGTACTAGAGACCTCCATCAAAACAAACAGTGACTATCCTAAAACTTACCAGGGAATTCCCTGATAAACATCATGAAGCACCAGACAACAAGCCAGATTTCTGAACACACTTCCACACAGAACCCTTCCGTCAACGGCTCACCACATCATGAAGAGTCGTCGTCGCTTAGAAGCATACGTGGGAGGCGCTGAGCCCCTTCCCTGCCCACCACAGTTGACTTGGTCGATGGTCCTGAAAAGGTCGGGAACACATAGTCCCTGGCACCCGACCCCACTTTCTCTGTCACACCAGCTTTCCTGCTCCTTTCTGCTCTTCTCTGCCTCACAGACCCCACTTAGACTGTGGGTTCCCAGCTCCACCCACCTCTTCTTCACCTCTTTCCCACCCCCGATACCTCTCTGCTTTTGGTCCCCCTGTCTTGGCTTGGATTCCCCTAGAACAGTGATTCTCAAACTTCTTAATGCTGTGATCCTTTAACACAGTTCCTCATGTTGTGTGACCCCCAAACATAAAATTGTTTTCATCATTACTTCATAACTGTCATTTTGCTACTGTTATGAATCGTGGTGTAAATATCTGATATGCAGGATATCTGAAATGCGACCCACAAAGGGGTCATGACCCACAGGTTAAGACCTGCTGCCCCAGAAGACTCTGAGCACAGCCCTCAAGGGAGGGGCAAGGGGCAAAACCATAGATAGATAGATAGATAGATAGATAGATAGATAGATAGATAGATAGA
>CABHPR010131746.1:328-39519 GCA_902168415.1 Peromyscus melanophrys
CACACACACACACACACACACACACACACACACACACACACACACACTCACACCAAACCTCACATATATTAGTACCTTGAACAGGAGAAGGCTTTCAGGAGAGCCTTAAAATGAGATTCCTTCAGTAGTAGTTGGGCCTTCACTATCTTTGCACTGCATCCCTGTCTAGTAGGAGAAGTGGGGGCCAGCCTACCACTATTGTTCTTCTGGGTAAAGAGATAATATTCTCAGTCTGTGCAGCGCCTCCTTTATCTTTGCAGGCCTGATGTCTCAGCTCATTCTTTGAGCTTTCGGACTTATTTCTTACTTTTTTTTTTCTTTCATATATCTTTGGTTTATGAGATCCTTACTGATTTCAGAACTTTGTACTTTTTGCTCTTTGAATTTCTTCTTTGTTCACTGTTAACTGGTTGTCTTTAAAAATGTTTCTGAAGCATTTGAAAATTCCACTTTTGCTCTTTTATGAGTTCAATTCTACTTTAGGGGCCAATAATGATTGGAGTTTCTTTTCTTAGATTGTTTGGTCATTTAATGATATTATTACATGCATTTTTCTTCATTCTACACAGTCTACAAAAGCAAGCTTCCCTTATGTGAGAGTTTTAAATTTAATGTAAATATTTTATTCATTATGCTTTATTCATATTTTGTTTCTTCATTAGTAACACACGCCTTGTCCATCCTTGTAAATATATTGTAAGTATTACTGTGAGGAAAGCTCCTGAGAAAGCAATATCAATCAGGAATATAATAATAAATGTAATAAAGTATACAGATAGCATATAATTTGAAGTTTTGAGACTAACTTAAACATGAAGTTGTCACAGCACAAATTCTTAAATTGAAATATGTTGCAGAGATAAGATTTTCAAGGATTTGACATTTTTTAAAACACTCCGAATGGACACTGTAGTCACAAAAATGTGCTAAGTATAGTCAAGGGCTAATATCTAAGGAACATTCATTTTCCTTTACCTCCATTGAGCTTATTATCAAGATGGGAAGCTCATATCTAAGAGCAAGATAAATATGAGAATGTACCCAGTGTGCGGAGCACAGCAGGGGGATGTGCTGAATTTTCCATCTGAGATCAGTGATGAGGGCGTATCCTGTGTGGCAGTACCACTGCCAAGGCCCCATAGGAAGGGGAGGATGCAGGGTAAAGCAGTTCCATGGGAAGGATCCTCATATTCCTAACTTTGGCACTGCTGCACACAGTGAGGGAACTGGCAAAGCAGTTACAGCTAAAGGATAGCACTGGATTCAAACCCCCTATGGACCAAGAACATGAGATTACACTTTCATAGACTACAATACAGTTTACCCAAGTAAAGTTATCATTTATAAAAGGCTATGTAAATATGATAAGCCCAAAACAGACCTTAACTCTTTCCTTGATGCTGATACTAACACCATCTGTCTTATCCTGGAATAAGCTATTTTTCCCTAAGTAACATTCTAAATTCTTTTTCAAAGAATGCTCAGGCAATCTGGCAAGTCTTTAGGATACACCGAAGATGTAGATTCTCCAGCCACACTGACAATTTCACTGGGGTCCTTTGAACACAGGTCAATTGTGAATGCACTCTTGTGCTGGGACTTGCAGGTACTGGGTCCAGGGCATCCCTGACAATGAATTGGTGGTACTTTTCAAAGTCTCCACTGCCCAACTAGGTCAGACATTTTATCACCAAAGCCTTGGATGATAAATTAAAACAGATAGATGAATTTTGGCAGTGGAATTTTAACATGTCTGTAACATGTCACTCAACATAATGGCAATGTTAAGAAAGCTCTGTAAGTCAAATATTAAAATGAGCCATTCAGTTGGTTGATGATTTTCTCATCTCTGAACATATCCAAGATGTGGACTTCAAAGTGATAGGTTTTGTGCTAAAGCCCTAGAAGGGGTAGTGAATCCTAACTCACCATGGATGCTAATAATATCAATAATGTGGCTTTCTTTTGTATCACATATGTTTTGTTGATACCAGGCTACTACTTATCACAACATTAAGATCAAAAGCTCCAACTCGTTGGGCTCAAAAATTGAGATTCACTTAATTAATTAGTTAGTTAATTTATCAATTAAATTGCAATAAAAGTTACAAAAAACAAAAAAAAATTAGAGTGCTAGCTATGTAAATGTCTCCTGACTTCACCTTGTGCTTCGTAGTGCACTGGACTCCAGCAGCATCTCTGCCATGGAGTTACTTTACCTCTAGTTGTGGTAAGGAATTCCAAGGGTGGATTTCTTACTTACTCCCAACATTGCACAAGAGTAACCACATGCAAACCACCCACTCAACCAATATTAGTAATGCATTTACTACCAGATTGAAGTGCTTTAAACGTTCAGAGCAAACACATTTGTTTATTTCTTTCTTAATTTGCCAGGCCACTTTGCTGGCAGAGTCCAAAGCTGAGGAATCCAAGATGTATTGATTTCTTTCTCCATGACTATTTAATCGGTTAAAGTGCGAGCTACTTGCAAGCGTTAAGATGCTAGTTACATTTTAATAAATGTCCTTTGTGGCCGATCAATATTTCTCAGCCTCCCCCCCCCCAACCCCCAATAAATAAATAAATAAAAATGCTGTTCTCTCCGAAGTTAATGGGGGAACATCTTTTTACCATCATCATCATCTATTGTAGCAAACAAGAATATGAAAAGTGTTAATGAAATGACCAACTGTCTATAAAATAAAAACCTTGCAAGACAGCCTCCTTTCTTCTCTTAATTTGATGAAACAAAATGGAAAATTGCACTGATGCCCATCCGGCGTGAAATGATGTTAACAAGCAGAAAACAAATGCTGTAATGAAGGGCTTGTAGGATGTACTATGTATAGTCTTACTTGTAAAGAGGGAATTACTGGGCAGTGCTCTAGCCCTGAGCAACAGCCCACCCCCTACTGAGAACCACAACTATCATCATTTCCCCTGGAAGTAGCGCCACTCAGCACAATGCAGCAAAATTGATGTTCACAGCATAGTAATTATCCATGTGCTGCAAATAATAGGCCAGGCAATTATGAGCCAGGGCAATGCCCTGCACAGGCAAAGTAAAGTTCCACAATGAAGCAATCACACAGATAATTGAGGCAATAGCCCCACAGAAAAGGGACATGAACAACATGTCATTTGTTGGGTATGCTTTGCGTGAAGGAAGAGGTAAAAAAATAACTTGAGTTTTCCAGAACATCAAAACTTACCATTTAAGTGCACAGTGTCTCATTTTCAAAATGCATTCATTGGCCAGGGCATGCTCACTTAAAATACATGATTAATTGCCTTTCTTCAAAAAACAATGTGTTTCAATGTGAACATATTTTGATAACTTCTTCACTAAAATAAACAAGCAAACAAGGCTTTTGTCAAGGAAATGTGGCTCAAAAACTCATTCTTGGGTCAAGACTTCAACTGCATTCAGCAATATTCCTCTGATTTTTCACATAAGATTGGCATGGGGATATCTAAGTAGACTTGTAGGCTCATCATTCTGAAACCATTTACTGATCACAGCTGGTGAGAAACAGCATGAACCAAACAGAATACAGGCCTAAAATTAAATGAGATACAATTTCCAAAGTTTAAACAGCTGGATTCTATTATGGTGCACCTTTTTATTCTCCTATGAGAAGAGTGAGGCCAGTGGGAATCTAGTAGAATGGAAGGAGAGGCATTGATGATGTTAGGGGCCTTGGCATCCCAGGTTCTAACCCTTCTCTGGCATACAGTAGCTGCATACAGGTGTAATGCTGTGGGATGGTCTGTATGTCAAACATGCTGCTTATTGGTCAATGAATAAAACACTGATTGGCCAGTGGTCAGGCAGGAAGAAGTATAGGCGGGACAAGGAGGAGAGAATTCTGGGAAGGGGAAGGCTGAGGAGACACTGCCAGCCGCCACCATGACAAACAGCATGTGAAGTTGCCGGTAAGCCACGAGCCATGTGGCAAGGTATAGATTTATAGAAATGGATTAATTTAAGCTATAAGGACAGTTAGCAAGAAGCCTGCCACGGCCATACAGTTTGTAAGCAATATAAGTCTCTGTGTTTACTTGGTTGGGTCTGAGCGGCTGTGGGACTGGCAGGTGAGAGAGATTTGTCCTGACTGTGGGCCAGGCAGGAAAACTCTAGCTACAGTGTAAATTCTAATTGTATCTTTCTGCATTCCAGAGCCTAGTCCACAAAACAGAAATAGTTTTGCTTATTTAAGGATGTGTTTTAAATAAGCTACTTCTTGCAAAGTCTTTAGGCCCCTTCCAGCACTTCCAAGGGTCTCTGTAAATGTTACCAGTTGAAATAATGAAATGGGGAGAGAAATTTTTTAAACAGAAACCCAAGAAAGCCACATGATTGATGAGCACAAGAAAGCCCACGAGAGGAAAGCAACTGGATGCAAGCTACCCTTGCCATGAGAAACCAACAGAGCCAGGGAACATAGTATGCAAGTTGTCTTTGATTATTTAGAGGAAATACCACCATCTCCTTTTTCAAAAGCACCTATGAAGCAGTATCACAGAACACGTCAGATACCTTTTGCATTGCATGACACCATCTATTTCCTCGTCTTTGTAGATTCCCTCTTCAGTACCTTTAAAATCTTCATGTTTTATTATGTGCATGTGTATGTCTGTATATGTGCCCATGCATGCAGATGCCTGCTTAAGCCAGAGAGGAATTGGGATCTCTTGAGTCTGGAATTATGGGCAGTTGTGAGCTGCTAAACATAGGTCCTTGAAACTGGCCTCCAGTCCTCTGCAAGAGCCACAAGTACTTGTAAGTGCTGAACAGACTCTTCAGCTCTTGTTTCCAGTCATTTTGTTTTGTTTTTGAGATGGTTTCTGACATGGAAACTCAGGCTGACCTAGGACTTACTGTGTAGCACAGGCTAACTCACAGTAATCTTCCTGCCTCTGCCTGGCACTTAGATCATTACAATAAACTTGTCGTGGCCATTTTCTAGCTGACAAAACCAAAACTGAAAATGAAGCAATACTAGAAGTTAAGATACAAGCATATTTATAGGGCCGTTGAAAAAGACCTGAGGATTTTTCATTCTATTAAAAGATGTATGTGTCAGTCTGTCTTTCTACTCATTTATCATTTCTCTGAGCCATTTTCACAACCCATATGTTCTCTGAGAACTCTCCATGTGGGAAGCACTGAGACAGGAGAATTAAAATCTGGTGTCTGCTCTTAGAGATCTCATGGTCAACTGGAGAACAAAGTCATGTAAAGAGTGACCTGGGTAGTAACCGATGACTTCCCAGAGAGGCTATGGATTCACCCCACATTGCCTTATTGTCTCCAGGCTTCTGGATTTGTCCTTCAACTCTCAATAATCACATTCTTCCATCCCACCAACACAGAGATTCTACCCTCTTCGAACATTTTGTGATTTGGAGTCTACATTTAAAGACTGATTACCTTGAGCATCACTGAACTCTACCTCTACAGAAACTGTTAGCATTTGGCCTGGACCTTGATAATATTTACTTCAGGAAATTTTAGATTCTCACATTGTTGCTATTCCCAAGGACACACAGTATGCATCCTCCTGTACTCCAGACCATCTTCCTCACTCCAGAGACTTTCCCTGTTCCTTGACTCCTGGGCATATTTCCTTTAAGTCACTGGGATTGTCCCTCTACCAGTGACAAAGGAGACTATTGTAGGTGACTATAGAGTGTTCTTGACCTGATTTTGAGGATTGAAGTCATTCACTCAGAAACCATTTCCTCTCTAGCTTTCTTCTCATAACAACTCCTCCACTAAGAGCAGTTACTTAATGTGAATTTTGGACTACTGGTAGAGATAGAAGAGGACTTGTAAAGATACATTTGTTTCATGTCATTCAAATAAAATTTCAAATAATGAACAAACTCTTCTGGATGCTTGTTTGCAAGAAAATATATAGCTGGTTGCCTTGGAAACACTCTGAACTTTCTAAATATTGTATAATGGAAAACCATGCCTTTTCCTAATAAGTAACACCATCTAACTTATTTCTGTTTTTGGCTGAGAGCATATAATAAGATCTGAATGCCAATAAATGCCATTTTGAGGACATAATTATCATATTCATATTATGATTCTTTTCATAAACCCATTTTCACCACTCAGGCTTCTGAATGGCAATTATCTAATGAAAATATAAAATATTAAATACTGTTATTTAAAGTGTGTTTTATATGCCATTCAATATACATCCTCCTAGTTTTTGACCAGTACATTGAAAAATATAAGCTCTTTTTGATTATTCTTTCTCTAAAGAAGTCAAATTAAAATTGTTGATTCCCTGCTTGGTTTTGTGAAATGGAAAAAGGGTTTTAGGCAACTTTGAGGCAATGCATCTTAATAGTATATCCCTTTAACAATTCAGACATCTGGTTCCAAAGACAATTGCTGGGCTTAGTCATAATTACCATATTCTCTACTGTCTCCAGCAAACTCCCAGTTACTGCTCCTGTTTATTCAGTTTGTAACTCTAGTCTCCCAGAGTGCCAATCAAACTCCTGAGAGTACATATGTGATCCATAAGGTATGAACAAGTTTGACAATTAACTTATTAACTTGATCTACTTTTACAGGATGATAGCCAAACCTGATAAGTCAGTGAAAATAACTCACCCGGAGGCCTTTTTATCTGGAAGAGTTAGATACTTTGATGAGTTATATCTAATTATGTCAATTCTTCACTTTATTATATGTCTTCTAGATTTAACCCATGTGACTCTCCTGATTACAACCTTGCATGCTAGCCATCTACTCAAAGGCGAGTAGATTTGTCTTTCAAAGTTATCACATATTGATAAAAAGTTTGTAGAATGTGGAGCACGAAACATAGTCACTAGTAACTGTTGTCTCTCCTGTCCTCTTTAGGGCACTAGGAAAGCTTGTGGTATGTTCACTGGCATAACCTTATTTTTGCATGATATGAATTCTAAAGTTGGCTTAAATATTATAGCAAGGCAGGTTCACCTGGCCACATATATAGAGGTGCCACTAATTGCCAATGAAAGGAGTCTGTAACATAAACATATCTTAGCTATGAGAACACAATGACAAACACATTAACTTAATCTCAGCTATTAGTGTGCCACTCCTTAAAGAATCCATAATATTTTGATACTGAATTCCTTAAAGTTATTGCAGACAATAGCCACACAAGTGCTGACAGAACTACTCTGCAGTATTATCACTCTATAAAGGGATGAATAGAAAACAAACATGAGCATTGTAGGGAATGAGTAAAGAATACAGGTAAGACTATTAAGGACACAGACTTGCTATACTACAATGACTACTATCAATATGTTCTAGTACAAATGATTTCTCTTGCAGTATTTGGGACTGAAACCAAGACTTTATGCATGCTACACAAGAGTTCAGCCACTGATCTGTGCCCTGCCCCTATACTGTGTGTGTTTTTACATTATTGTTGACAAGAGGTTTGCAATTGATTTCTGACTAGTATATTGCAAACTCTTCCCTGTATTAATATTTCCATTTCAAGAAATATAATCTACATCATGACTTTCTCATTTTTTAGCAATGACTTGGACCAGACTATTGTGCAAAAAAGTTGATATCTAGTTCAGTCTCTGGCATACTAAGTGGAGTTACGTTCATTGGGTGCCATGCTTGGGCACCAGTGCTTTGCAGATCTTGAGTCCTGTTTGGAACTGGACACTGTGAAGTTTGTCCTGATCACTCCTGGTCTCAAGGAGCCATTGAGAAATTTTTTTCCAGCTCAGATTCTCATACCCATGCCATCCTACCAGTTCATGAGGTATTATGACTCTCTTCACTCTGATCTGACTCTCCACCCTTATTTCTTCCTATATAAATATCATATTCTGTTGGATCTTCTATTAGCTCTCTGAGCTTCCTATCCTCTATGTGAAACATTATTTCATCTGCCATAATGATTAGCTTTAATATTGAGAAATTTGGGGAGATTAGAGATAGTGTCAGTAGAAGCACTTTTTAAAAATTTATATGATTTAGGTTTTTACTTGAGCCTAACGTTATGTTTAGGGTTTTGTAATTATATCAGACTGGCATCAAGAAGCAACAACAATAAGAAAAACAAAAGCAGGCCAGAGTCTGTGGAGAATGGCTCAAGGGATAAGAGTAATTACTGAGAAATCATGAGAACCTAAGTTCAAATGCCCAGGACACACATAAATATCTAGGCATGGCTAATAGTGCCTAAATTCCAGCACATGAAGATCAATATGTCACCAACCAAGCTCCAGATTCATTGAGAATATGTATCAGAGGATTAAAAAAAAGAACAGTTGAGTAGGACATCCAGCATCCAAGTGCAACCTCTGTACATGTTCATAGGTGTACACAGCCACACAAACAAGTACATGGAAATGTAAATCTCTCTCTTTCTTTCTCTCTCTCTCTCTCTCTCTCTCTCTCTCTCTCTCTCTCTCTCTCTCTCTGACACACACACACACACACACACACACACACACACACACACACCACAGAGAGAAGAATGAGGAGGAGAAGAAGATGATGATAGCAAAGAAAAGAAAGAAGAGGAGGAGAGGAAGAGAAAGAAGAGGAGAAGGAGGAGGAGATGAAGGAGGAGGAGATGAAGGAGGAGGAGGAGGAGGAGGAGGAGGAGGAGGAAGAGAAGAAGAAGAAGAAGAAGAAGAAGAAGAAGAAGAAGAAGAAGAAGAAGAAGAAGAAGAAGAAGAAGAAGAAGAAGAAACACTCTTCTAGGTCAAAGAATTTAGACATGGAAAGAAACTTACAAGTCACAGTGCAATTTTAACTCTACCCTGTTTAACAGAAAAAAGATTTTTAACTGTTACCCATGAAGCTTTTTATGGCATAGTTGCACTGATATGTTTTTACTATTGAGTAGTTTTATTGAATTAATAAGATAAACACTTTATCCTTGATAACCTTAATTGTACACTTCACAAAGACTAGTCATCTAAGAGAAAAGGCTTCAGCAGAGGAAAACTGCCTAGATATTTTGGTCTGTGGGCATGCCTGTAAGGGATTGTCTCGATTACTAATTCATGTAGGATGGTGCATCCCACAGTGGGTGACAACACTGATATTGGAGCTGGTTCCCAGCTCTGTAAAAGCTAACTAATCATGCACCAGGGAGCCAGCCAGAGAGCAAAGTAGCTAGCAAGCATCCTCTTCTCTTGTTTCTTCTGTACTCCTGAGCTGTAACCAAATTCCCTGGTTGTACATAACGCTGCCTAGAAAAATAAGTGCTCATCATAGTCACAAAGTTCAGTCTAAAATGTGTTCATTGATTTAATTTTATTATATTTAGATAATCTCATTCAAGTATTTTCCTTTTGGAGATGTGGTCAGAGAATGAATGCTAAGAATACTCTCTGTAGTTGACCCGCAGATCCAGTCAATCTTTACTGAATGTTTTTTTTTCTAGCTCTAAATGCATTTTGCTTACATCTTACTGTTTTTATTTTGCTATTCATTCTTATGTAATTTATTCTTCTTTCTCTCATTTGTTATTTTGAGTGATTGCTCAAACACTATCATCTTAACATACTTTAACCTCCTCTCTATAAGTAGAAAAGACACAGAGAAAGAGAGAATAGGAAGGTGTGTTAACAACTAAGCAAAAAGGTATGTGCCACGCCTTAGCCACCTCTTGTTTTTGAGCATCGAGTCCCCTCTCACTCATGCAAAGTACAGGTTTAATTAAAAACCAAGTGAAATGAGACACCATAAGTTTGGTAAATCCTAGATGAAAGTCATTTGTTTATCACAATAGTCCCTATTCAAGTCAATTCAAAGGGAAGCAGGAAGCTGTAGTTTCTACAACTGCCAGAGTCTACTCCACCAACTACTGAACTTGGAATAATGTGGGACTTACTGTTTCTTTCTATGTCTCCAGTGATGAAGGTCTGTGCTGTCTGTCCACTTCTTTTCTAGTCTCCTGACTAAACTTCAAACACGGTACTTATTCTCAGTGTGTTTTCTATGCCCCAACATTTTACATTGTTTCTCAGTTTCCTCTAATATAGATTAGAGAGGAAAAATTGTCTAATTTCACATAAGCAGAGACTAAAAAGGAAAAAACAAAACAAAACAAAAATACAACAGTGCTTCCATTCAAACTTAGATCTGACTAACTATCATCATGCAAATCTATACTATAGCAAAGATAAGAACCCTTAAAATGAACATGAGCCAATAATGCATCCATATCTTACTCTTGAAGATCCCAGGAAAGTAAAATCATATAATAATAGAAGTTTATACCATCGTTCTCAATAAATATGTGGTCTGCATTCACCTCTGCCTTTCAACTTAGATTCCATTAAGAAATGTTACCTTTTGTTGTTGTTGTTCTATAGCTTGGCTGAGGAAAATTTAGACTGTAGGATTCAAAAACTCATTGTTTGAGATATGTACATGTTGTTCAAGAAGACACAGACATTAGATCATGTCCTCAGCCTTGGACAAGTGGATTGATATCATAGACTGGCTTACCTAATTCTGTGCAATGGAGTTTATAAACTGGGACTACAAGATGTGACCTGTAGATGGGACTTGGGTTTTGCCTTATTTGATGTTTATAGAAATTTGAAAGCCACATTTAAGAAATAAGAGAATTTAAGGAAATGTGTTTAATTTTTGTTGAAACACTAGAAGACCTGTATTTAGGGACCACCTGCCTTCATCTTAAGACAGTCTGGGCTTGGCACTTAGAAGAGGCATTTGGTCCCTATTGTGTCGCAGTCCTTCTCACTGTCTGCCCCCTCTCTAACATTAAAGCAAGCATAGTTCTGTGTTCTAGCTAGTTTTATGTCAACTTGACACAAGTCAGAGTCATCAGAGGGAAAGAAATCACAATTAAGAAAATGCCTCCATAAGATCCCACTTTAGGGCATTTTCTTAATTAGTGACTGATGAGGAACAGCCCCAGCCATTGTTGGTTGTGCCATCCCTGGGTTGGTGGTCCTCAGTTCTATAAGAAAGTCAGCTCAGCAAGCCAAAAGGAGCAAGCAACTAACACAGCACCCCTCCCTGACCTCTACATCGGTTGCTTCCTCTAGGTTCCTGCTCTGTTTGAGTTCCTGATCTCACTGCTTTTGATGATGAACTATTAACTGTGAGAAAAACAAACCCTTTTCTTCTCGCCTTGCTTTCAGTCATGGTGTTTCATCCCAGCAATAGTAAGCCTATTGAAGACATCCTGACATTGCATACATTGTTTAAATAGAATATTAAACATGGGCAATTGAAAAAATTAGACTGTATAATCATCATCAAAAATGATAGTTCAATTTTTTCTTCAGGAAAAATGTGTGTGTGTGTAAGTACTTATGTGTTGTTGTTGTTGTTGTTGTTGTTGTGTGTGTGTGTGTGTGTGTGTGTGTGTGTGTGTGTAAGAATGCTTTCCAGTGACTACCTAGTTAACTTTCTTTGAAATTTAAAACTATATCAGTGGAAAATGTTTAAAAGGGCAACTTAAAATGTTAATATCCATCTTGGACTCTTCAGTAACACATAAAAACTGCCAAAAGGGAATAAATGGCTCTCTAAGAACATAGAGAATGTCTGCACTTTCAAAGAAATGTTCAAAGACACGCAAATGGAAATTGGTCCTGGTTATAAAGTAAGGGAGCCCACGTAGGCACCAGGGAATACAGTAAGAAAACCTATGAGTTTAGTTTCTTCTGGGTTTTCTCTTAAACATTTAAGTCACATTTAAGTATGCTAAATTATGATTTCCAGTTAGATTGTTATTCTTTAGAAAATACAAAATGAATAAATGTCAAACATTTTATTCATTAATATGGAATCTTTTACGATACCAATGTCATATACTACAAATTTGCTAATAGATGCAGAGCTCATTAATTATCTATAAGAGAGAAAAGGCCATGCATAGACTCTCCTTTCCCATAGGACAGAAATCAGTGGCATCTTAGCTTGACAACATCTACTTGAACCTATTGACAAAATAATTTGCTAAACTCTGCATTCTAAAATCTAACTTATTCCAACAGAGAACTGAAAATAAGGCCCTTTTTTTGACTCTGTGTGTGTGTGTGTGTGTGTGTGTGTGTGTGTGTGTGTGTGTGTGTGCAAGAGCCTGTGTGCATGTGTGCTTATGTGGGTGTGCTTGCACATTTTACTCATTGTTGTTGTCCTGGTGTTTTTCTAACGTAGAATTGTTCGGCATGGCCATGATGCTCTATGGAAGTGAAATGAGAATGCAGCCTCTTGGGTTAAGCACATCTTCATTGTCCATACAGTGATAGTTCTTGGTCACTTCCTCCAGCCAATGTTTCTTTCTTTTCTTTTCTCTCTCTCTCTCTCTCTCTCTCTCTCTCTCTCTCTCTCTCTCTCTCTCTCTCTATCTATCTATCTATCTCTATCTCTAACTCTCTCTTTCTTTCTTCTTTCAGATGCTTCCTACAGCCCGCTACTACTACTATCACCATGTGACAGACCAGGCCCAGAATCTGCAACGTTTCTCTGTTTTGAGCAAACATTTGAGTTTTGATCACATCAGTAATTTTGTCAAGCCCAGGACATTAAGAGTGGAGTTGCTGGGAGCAGGCCATTTGGGATGCTTGCTTTGTTATTAGGTCCTGATCCTGCCTGTCCTGATTCTGCCTGCCTCCTATCTTACATCTTTAGGCTGTGCTGTCTTTGCAAGTCATCTTGCTTCTGATTCTAAGCATTTGTAACTTCTTTAGTAATGATAATCATGGTAACTATTAAAAAAAAACAGTGATGTTGAATTCTAACGTGCAAACTCTATCATTTTTATTGTATTCATAGAAAACAGTGAGGTAAGCTAACCCTGCCATGGCAATTCAAAGACCTTTGTAGATGTGATATGCATTAAAAAAATCATCAAAGAAGTATGTTGTCTCCTTTCCATTTGTAGCTTATTATCCCACAAGTCTGAAGTGCTTGGACTGATATTATATCTTTTTTAACATACATAATTTTGTATAGCACTCAGGAATGGAAACTTACAGTGGCATATCGAAGCCATATTTGGAACAACCCAAATAAATAAAAAAGAAAGATCATTAGTCCTTTGAGACTTCATTGGCTCATCCCTCTTGGCTGTGACCAATCATATTGCTAGTTGTCTGCCAGTTAAGGCTGCAGAGTGCTAGCAGTGACTTTTGTAACCTTTGCCTCTCTCAAGGCAGGAAGCTGCATGGGGAAAAATCCTCCCTAACATGCAAACTTCCACCTTGCAGACATGCTATAACATCTCTGCAAAGAATGGGGTTTATCTCAGAAATATTTTATTCATTTTGGGGAATTAAAGCGCAAACAGGATAGCTTTTCAAAACACATTAAAATGTACTAGTATCCCCTAAAAAAAAGTCGTCTTTTTGAAACACTTGTGAACTTGTGCAAGCATTCTTCTCTGCTAGGAAATGTCACTGCAACTGAATTTAAATCAAGTGTTCATATTTCTTTGGGGAGTTTCAGATCAGCAAAAGAAATGGAATATTTACAATTTAGTGCATAATTCATTTTTTTCCTCTGTGTTCAACTTCATTCTTTTTTTTTTTCTTTTTCTAAGGGTGAATTGTGCTGAATTTTAGAGGAAAATGGAGATCATAAATTATTAAGTGCCACTCCAGAGGCAGGAATGAGCAGGTTATTATTAGCTTCATTATCACCGTGGCTAATAAAAGAAAGGCTCAGGAAAGGAAAAAGGAAACACCGAGGACATGAGATTGCTGAGAAGGGTTGCTTAATGTTTTAATGTGTGCCTGTTTATCAGAAGCCATGTGGGACAGGAACGTCTCGAATCCCACTCTGATCTTTGCCTTTGCCAGCTGCAAACCTGGGGCACATTTGAGGGTTGTCAGCCTGCTTTCCTTCTCCCAGCAAGCTTCTCTCCCTCAGAGAGCTGGCAGGGTGATAACATCTTTTAGCAGGAAGGTGTGAAATCAAGGCAGGTTTTCATAGCAACTCCCATACAATCTGAATTGGAGTCCACCAGAGTGGCACAGGACTCCCATAATCCCTTAGGTTTTAAGATAGTCTTGGTGACAGGATGAGATATCTCAGCAGGTGGCTTTACCTTAACTTTCTCATTAATTTTCTTTCTGACTCAGGTTGCTTGTTCCACAGTCTCCTCAGTACCGTAGTGTACCGTTGGCTGAAATCTATTCACTAATCATTCCTGCTTTAGGGAGAGATCATTGTCCATAATGGTTATCCCCCTGCAGTAGAATACCCATGACCATTTCCTTTCCATCACCAGCAATGTTTTAATTGGTCATTGTGGTCTGTGACACATGATGACCTGTGGGTTCTGTTCCTCTCCTTGCTCTTTGTGCCAATAGGAATACATTCTGGAGAGAGGTAGAGAGGGTGGCAACGGACATTTGTCCTGCCCTTTCCCTTCCCTATTTCCTTTGATAGCTTTCACATACAGTATTTAGGAACACTAGTCTTAATGAAATATTCAGGACATTGCAACCAAAGGACATTGAAATATATGATGAAGAGAATTTAAAATGTCTACTGACAGAAAACAATTAAAAATTACAAGCTGTAAAAGGCAAAGACACAACACTTCTTTTCACTTCAGTATTGGGCTTGTCCAACAGACCCTATCTGAGTCTTTCAGGGTTTGTTTAATTGTTTAATCATATGTGTGTTGTGATATATATTATTTTTATAGATATGTATACACGTACAAACATACATATGTATGTATACAATGTACATATATACACATACATATGCTCATGTGTACATTTGTTATATGGTACCCACAAGGCAAAAGTGAGCAGCAAAGCTTGGTTTTAATATTCTACCTTTCCTTTGCCTGAACCTTTCTTTCTTAAAAACACAGAGACTCACATCCCAGAGAAGTACTAGTTCTCTAGTAGAGACAAAAGTAATGAAGTCACCAATAGGAACACATAAAGCCTGTGTTTGTCATTGAGGTATCACATGGCCCCCTTCACATTGAGTAGTCACTGCCTCTCTTCCTAGGCCAGGTTTGCATGCCTCTGCCACCTTAGCTACTGATAAGAAATCCAGATGTTGAAAGTTTTGGTCAACCTAATCTGCTTAGCTTTTAGCACTATAACTGAAACTCTTCTGAAACTGACTGGGACTTCAGTCAAATTAGACTGAAAAAGGATAAAAACCCTCATAAAAACCCTTTTTAATTTTAGACAAAAAGAGAGGAAATGTGGTGGTATTGTGTTCCCCAAAATATTGTGTACCTTAATAAACTTATCTGGGGTCAGAGACGGAATAGCCACAATATGAAACAGAGGTTAGGCAGTGGTAGCATACGCCTTTAATCCTAGCATTCCAGAGACAGAAATCCCTCTGGGTCTCTGTGAGTTCAAGGCCACATTGGAAACGGCCAGGCACGGTGATACACACCTTTAATCCCAGAAAGCCACATCTTTAATCCCAGGGAGTGGTGGTAGAAAGCAGAAAGGTATATAAAGCGTGAGGACCAGAAACTAGAGGCATTTGCCCTGGAGAGGCATTTGGCCTGGAGAAGCATTTGGCCTGGTTAAGCATTCAGGCTTCTAGCAGCAGTTCAGCTGAGACCCATTCTGGATGAGGGCTCGGGGCATCCAGTCTGAGGAAACAAGACCAGCTGAGGATCCGGCTAGGTGAGAGACAGAATAAGGCTGTGGCTTATTCTGTCTCTCTGACCTTCCAGTGTTCACCCCAATAACCTGGCTCAGGTTTGATTTTATTAATAAGAACTTTTAAGACTCATGCTACATCACTCTGTTCTTTTTATATGCTGAAAATGCCCCCTAGAGCTACCATGGTGCTTTCCAGGTTGTCTCGTCACCCACCTCAAGGCAGCAAGTTGCACAGACCTCAAAGAGAGAATTAGTTCTTGCCAGGAAAGACTTGATCCCATTATTTTTGTTTGTTTTGTTAGGGTTCATAAGAAAGTAACTGCAAATTGAACTTTTTCTCTACATTTTCTATAGTCTGGGGTTTTTTTTCTTGTGGGTCTAGTTTTCTTGTTTGTTCTTGTTGTTTTACCCTAGAAAACAACGGCTGGAGAAGAGCTCACATGGGAAGGGGCACAGAAGCTGGTCTTTATTTTCTTTTTCTTTTTATTTTCTTTTATTTTATTTTTTTTGGTTTTTCGAGACAGGGTTTCTCTGTGTAGCTTTGCGCCTTTCCTGGAACTCACTTGGTAGCCCAGGTTGGCCTTGAACTCACAGAGATCCGCCTGGCTCTGCCTCCCGAGTGCTGGGATTAAAGGCGTGCGCCACCACCGCCCGGCTATTTTCTTCCAAATAATTTACACGGTGTCCTTACTTGTAAAGCAAGTCTTTTAACACATGGTACATGACATTGGCTCATACTCCTCACACATGTTTATGTCATGGTATTGTAGCCGTCATGGCTACAGGTAACAACTGCTTCTTTTTTGTCCAAGGATTCTCTCTCCTTGTTTCTCTCCTTTTCTCCTTGTTTAGTCCCCTTCCCTTTTATGTTTTAGGCTTACCAATATATCAAAAAGCAAACACGATGACTCCTCTGCACATATATCTGCTTTTCAGACTTCATTCACCTCTGACCTATAATGGCCCAATTTAGCTCAAGTACTTTTATTTATGCTATTCCCTAGACCTATACATTTTGATCAAAGAAACGACACTTGCTGTTCACTGCCTTTAGAGAGCACTTTGCAGGTACCATCCGTTCAGAAAAAGCAGTCACCCAATACATGAGATTGTGACAAGGTATAATGTAATGGTAGTTATACGAACCTCCAATAAACCGGCGCTACTTCACAGATTACTTGGAGAGAAAGTCTCTTAGCGTGCTTGAAGAAGTATGAAATGAATTTCATTTCCTTCTCATTTGCCTTGCTTCTGAAAGGTTTCATGCAAGATATGTGACCAACTATTATAGTACTAATCCATCCATGACAGAGCTCAATTTTCCCTGAGAATTTACTTCTGAATGGGCTTCTCAAATACGTGAAAGCTCAAAATTAAAGTACACCGAACAGAACAGTCACTGAGGTGTGGACAACTGTCAGTCAAAAATGCCTGTCAGGAAAAAAATGTAAATTAGTTTTGTTTTTATTTTATTTTATTTTTTAAAGTGATGGATAATGATGAGGTGGTAAAGTTTTATTGCCCATTTCCAAACAAGAACAATAAGGAGGGATGTTGTGAGCTTTCCTCATTACCAGCAATTCAGAAGGGCTGCTATTGTAGAGACTGTAGGAGGGATTTGCTGTGGCTGACTGGATACACTTTGCACAATGATGGATGAGAAAGTTGGACAAAAAAAAAAAAAAAAAAAAAAACCCTTTCACTTGAGATAATGCCCATAGAACGACTGGTACAGAAGGTGCCTCCCCAGTGGCCAGGTATCATCTTATGTTGGTCATTCAACACCAGGAAGGTCTGTCTTATCTAATGAAGTGGCAAAACATTTAAACCCAGTAATCTTTGACTGACTCAAAAACTGGGAGGTTAAAGAGTTATCTCATAAAAACATATAACCTGAAGGTTGTAATTTCTCATCCTTTTGCTTTATAGAGGAGGAAGGTCACTCCATACCTGTTCCAAGGCTGACACCTAGTTCCTGGATCTGATATGGTTGAGGTATAAGAACCTGGAAATCCTATTTCATTTATTTATTTTCATTGTCCATGGAAATCATGTCCTTGTTTTGTTTTGTTTTTAAGTAATTCTATAGATTCCAAGTTCTTCTGTTAAACTGGGGACAGAAACACAGCCTGTGATCTATACCATGGATGCGAAGATGCTCTGAGGTGATGGCAGGAAGGTTCAGACCAGAGAAATCCCACTTTCGGTTGTGGTCCGTAGTCAAACTGAGGTGGACACTGGAAGCCACACATGTCCAGGAACCTCCTACACAACACCTTCAGGGGCAAACTGTCCAAGAAGCTCATGCTGCTTTCCACCAGGTATCACAGAGTCCCTGTAAAGCAACAGATAAGAGACTGAATTTCAGAAGACACAGAGGGTGGGGACGGGACCAGCAAGACAATTTTTCTTCCCCCGACTTTCCCATCTCTAGATCTGAAAAACCTAACATTCTAGTCACAAGAAAGAGAGAAGAGAAGCAGCAGTGCTTACAGAAACTTCCCAGTTTCTAACACGCACAGCATACCAGGCAGGTTGGCTGCTTCTCAAGTCGTTTTATAATTGCTTTTGGGGAGACTATGATGCAACATTTTTAAAAAGGCATTGATAACTACGGTGGAAACAAATGTGTGGATGTCTCAAAATGTTATCATAAGACTTATTGGTTCAATACTTTAAAGATGAGATATGCAGGGGAGAGTGGCATGAATAGGAAGAGTGTACCTGGGTGAGGTGATGCCCCGGAGGATGTTGAACAAGAGACCCTGTTCAGTTCAGTCTTTCCGTAGGCAAATATCCTTCCTCTATTCATCCTCTTCTCATTGCTGTTTGCTTTGGTATATTTATTTTTTTCTGTTTTTTTTTCATATGGAGAAATTTGTTTCTTGAACTGTAAACTCAAATAAATGAGCCTAATAGAGGGCAGAAATTGTTGGCGTATGACTCTTCTGGCCAGCTTCCTCTCACAATGTTTGCATGCAGACGAATATCTGAAACGTGTGACCTATGGCAAAGTCCCCCTTTCTCTTCTATCCAGGAGAAAGAGCAAACCAGTCGGCTGCCATGCTGTTAGTTCAGATGTTTCTACTTCCCTCCACAGTGACATTTCCAAATCCTTGATTTAAAACTTCAATCCAAGCTGAAGTCAGGAATAATGGAAAATTACTTGATTGTTTTGGTTTTTGACTTTTTTTTAAAAAAAAATCAATTTTACAAAGGCCAAATTCAACAAGTTTAAAGGATCTTTTCAAGTTTAGCTACTGAAAATAAACCTGGGTTTCATATTCTAAGAGTACAGTAATTAAAAGAAATATATTTAAATTCATCTTAATAACCTAAACCTTTGGAAAGGTCACTGGGAGAAAAATCCTTTCCATATTCATATAAGCATACGGTACAAAATATCAGCCACCACAGCAGGCCTTACTTCAAAGTTGTAATTTAAAATCTCATATGCTCCACAGCAAAATGTTGGTAATGAAAGTGAAGCAGAAAGAATGGGAAAAGGATATGGCGGGGAACGATGCTTCTAGAACTTGCTAAGTTTATAAAAGATACCTGCCGCAACAGATGCATTCTGAGGTTGAACTATGAGAATATGTAAAGTCAATGAGAAAAAATTATCTTTAAGGAAATTTTGGGTTCCTAGATTCCACCCCTACCTCCTTTCCATTGTTGTGAGGTATAAAGTTTGCTCTGTCTTGGGTACCCACTGTCTTGGTCACAGTTCTATTGCTTTGAAAAGAACCCATGACCAAAACAACTCGTATAAAAAGAAGACATTTAATTGAATGCTTCCCAGAGTTTCAGAGGTTTAGTCCATTATTATCCTTTTGAGAAGTATACAACAGACATTGTACTGGAGCAGTCGATGCGAGCTGCATCCAGATCCACAGGCCAACAGAGAGAATGTGTCTGTGAAAGAAAGAGAGGAGAGAGAGAGAGAGAGAGACAGAGACAGAGACAGAGACAGAGACAGAGACAGAGAGACAGAGAGAGGCAGAGACAGAGACAGAGAGACAGAGAGAGGCAGAGATAGAGACAGAGAGAGGCAGAGAGAGACAGACAGCAATAGAGACAGAGAGAGATTTGGCCTAGTAGGAGTCTTTCTCCAACAAGGCCACACCTACTCTAACAAGTCCACACCTCCTAATCCTTGTGATTCTTTTAAAGAGTCTCACTCCATGGTGACTAAGCATTCAAATATATGATCCTATGGTATCATACTCAAACACTCTTACTCAAACCACCACACCCACCGTGACACACTGTCACAGCCTCAAAGCAGCAGAACAGATTGGTCTTGGGCAGAATCCTCTATAAACTGTGATCCCAAACTTAACTCATTGTAGATGAATTATCTACAGTTATTCATTGTAAATGAATTAGGTACTTGTTCCCATAACACAACACTAACTACCAAAGAGTATGTCCTGAAAGAATATAAATCTAATTTTTCTTTTTTTAGTTTGAACGCTGTCATGGATTTTCCTCCTTTTTTTTTAAACTAGTGGACAATTGCATTAAGTGATTGATTTTGAAAGTGTAAAACCCAAAGTGAAGCCCCAGAATTATTATAACTCTGTAGAATTTCATTGTGGTGTGAGGAATTGGCATCTGACAAATTCTTTATAGTAATGTCTCAGTTACTAAGAAAATTAAAAGATAAAGCTAAGTAATACAAACAACAACTGGTTTTCAGCTCCTTGAGTGGTACCTTTACAAATGGAACTATCTTCATGTCAATCTCAGGTGTGACTCCTGAGCTGCAATGAAGCAGTGGTCCTCTGTGTGCTGAACTACAGTGGTGAGAAACAACAGAACAAAGACAGATTTCATCATATTCTATCAAAGACCTAATAGACCCAAGGTATTTCTTTAAAACCAAGAAGGGAAGTTAATATGAACTTATACATCTTTTTTAACTTTAATGAAACATTACAATTATTGTACCTGCCAAAAGATACATGGTTGGACTGAAAATGGAAAATTCCATTACCCTTTCTTGTACCTCAAGTGTGGCTGATGGACCATTTGAAATGATCATAATCTATCATCCATCTATCTACTTATTTATATATCTGTCATCTCCCTTCTATCATGTGTCTCTCACGTATTATCTGTTAACATACCAACTAAATCTTTATAATTTAGCCCTTCATTTTTTATTATTGTTTCATCAGACACAATATTAAAGAAAGTAATCATCTTAGTTAACTACAAAACCATGGACATGGTTTCATGTTTTCACTATTTGTTATTTATGTGACACATACAGTATTTTATTTTCATTTTAATGGCCTTTAAAATGCATTTAAATGCAAGGGTATTGCATTATATATCAATTGGGCACTGTAGCTTCTTTAGAACAGATGTTGCTTTGAGTCCAGAGACACCTTGCACACAGCTTTAAGCATGATAAATGTTCCAAACTGTCTGGTATTAATAATGCCCCATCATCCCATTGTTGACTGTTCTGCACCCAAGCATGTGATATAGCTGTTTGACTCCTGAGACCAGAGTTAGTCTCTGGATGTTGAGGGAGCCTGAGAAGTGCTAGGTCATAATGATATTCTTTGTGCTCGTTTTCATAATCTCCAGAGAACTTTCTGGAAGTCCTCAATGTTTCCAGCCGTATCTAGTTAGCTCAGACTTTAAGATGGAGATGAGTGGACTTCAGGAAAAAGAGGTATTGTGAAGCCTTTTCACCAGGATTGACCATCCCTCAACTGAGGTTCCCCACCCCTGCTTTGTCTAGTCATTCTCTTCTCAGTGTCTTCATGTGACTATGGCCAGGTATAGCAACAACGGATTCTAAACTGTGAGCCACAGGAAGTAAAAATGGAGGAAAAATATTTTTCATCTGCCACATAAGTATTTTTATTCCACGGGCATAGCATTTTTTTGTATTTAAAATGACAGATCCTGTCACAAAGGTTCTTAATATTATATTGAAAAGATATCTGTATTACAGTAGAGGTTAAAAAACTCATTTATTTATAAGACTCTCAGGTCCTGGAGAGGTCTGCTACCTCTTTCTCCCTGCAGACAGTTAATATCGTTGAAAATAAAAAGCTGTTATATTATATGACAAGCACACTGGTATTAAAAACAAACACAGCCTGGTTTCGGTAATGTGTTCCAGGGCTGGTGAGCTGCTGGTTCAAAATGGAACAAAACCAGGTGTATGTTTCCATTTTATTTTTGAATTTTCCCCTCTATTGATGCATTTGTTCTTATACATCTGATTCATCAGAAAGTAATAAAATTAGCTATGGAAATAAAATAGTCTGATATTCCTAGGTTCAGACTACAAAATCATCTATGAATCCATGGAGGAGGCAAACTGAGGGATGGAGTCTGCTGGGGAAGAGATACCCTCATGTAGGGTACTGAGAGGTTCATGACTTTAGGAAAGCAAGCAACAGAACTTTAAAAAGAATATTCCAGTGAAAAGGGAGTCACATCCTCATTCCTGTAGCTTGCCTTGGCCTTTATTACTTCATTCCTGAAGCTCTGGAGATAGTTGAAAGAGTGAAGGTCTCAGAAAGTAGAATTCAATATTTGATGGTGATGGGGAACCCAAAGTGTCACAGAAACATTTCCACATCTGATCATGCTTTCACCAGGACTTACTGCATCTGGTAGCATGGTTCTCAAACCTAAGCTTACAGGATCCTAAAATTGTGTCAAAGACCACACGATAGACTGTTGAGTAGTGAAGCGCAGAGGGACTTCAGCGGCTGCTACAGACTGGTTGGTTGTTTAAAGACTCACTTGGAGGTACATTCTAGGCATGCTCAGAAGAGAAGGAACAAAAATCCAAAGGGGCATTCAGTGGAGAAATGGCTATCCCATTCCATCCAAACAAGCAGCAGGTCAGAGGAAATACATGCTCCAGCCCCTATGAACAGCACAAAATCCCATTTAATTGTCCTGCTTTAACCCAAGGTTCATCATAAATGGGGAAGAAACAGCTGGAGGGATGGTGATAATTTCAGTTTTTAATTTGTTTGCCCAGCTGCAGGTCTTCTTCATTCAAGCCAACGTTTTCATCTTCTTACCTTCCACTTGGGTTTGAGGACAAACCAAATTAGGTTGAAAGTTGTAGTCAATGGAGGACATGGAACATCTTAGATGAATTTATTTAGGAAGGATTTGCTCTGTACTTTCATAGGAAAGATGGGGCAGACAGTGGCTGGCAACACCTAACATCCACATCTTTGAAGCATCTGCAATCAGGGAAGAGGAAGGAGAGGAACACACAGGGGTCTTCTGAGCAGAGATAACTGAGGCATACAGAGTGCTACAAAACTTTCTATGGGAAATAGACAATCTTACTTAAATACAGTACCATTTGTTTTGTTTAAATCACATGAATAAAATGTTGCAGATAGTTATTCTAGTGGAATGGAGATCTAGTTATAAATACAACCACAAATATAAGTACAATATCTTTTGCCTAATTTTCCAAAGAAATTCTAATAAAAAACCTTCTTTTTATCAAATTTGAGATTGGGGATAGTATTTCTTACCTCAGCCATTCCTAGATTTATCTTGTAAACTATGGTAAAGTGTCCATAAACAATATTGGTTTAAAAGTAGTTATAAGAGATGTTAGATGTTTATTTCTGGAGTCTGGGGAAAAATGGATACAGGCCAGACTTTCTATCATTTTTAGTTTGCTGGTTCTGTAGGAGGAGTAAAGAGGTGGAACCCATTGGGATTCCTGGTTTAATCTCCAATAGAATCCTTTCTGAAATCCATCTTTCATTCCTCTGCTTGGCCTTGAAGACTGATTTCTCAGGACAGTGTGTGAGAGCCTGGGTTGCTGTGAGAATCACTTATGAGCAGACACTTTGGAAGAAAGGGAACATGAATTGTGGAAGGACCCTTCTGTGCTTTATTTCCTTAATACTTCTAGAAAATGCTGTGGTTTTAGGAATACGTGGTTTATCTGCTCATGTTAAATGCTACTGCCAGTTTTAATTTTTAAATATTTAGACATGGCTAGACTCCTAAATTTGAGTCTGAACAGGTGGCTGATATTTTCCATGGCAAGACTTTTAGCTTTGTGACCAGTTCACTAAGACGTGTTTCTTCATTAAAACCATGGTGTTTGTGACAAGTTATGACCTACCTTCATTGCTACTTTTAAAACTATGTGTGTATATTGTGGGTTATAACTTTGAAAAATCTCATGCCCAAACCACAAAGCAAGAATGAGAATTCTTTCTTGACATCACTATGGGCTGTCTGAGGGGATGAAACCAAACAGGTAGAGATGGTGATAAAAATTAATAATCATCAGTCTTGTGGAGAAAGCTTTAAAGATGGTGTGCAATTATGAGGAAGAGGTTTCATTCATGGTTGCTGTGGGATGTCTTTCTGTATGCTGTGAATATATGTTGTTCCCATAGGTTAAGAAATGGACTGCTTTGGCCTATGGCAAGGCAGCTTATTGGCAGGTGAAATCCAAGACAGAGACAGGAAAAGGAGAGGCACAGGCAGAGAGGAGATGCCAGCCGCCGCCAAAAGAAGCAAGATGTGAAAGTACCGGTAAGCCGTGGCAACGTGGCAATTTATAGATTAATAGAAATGGGTTCAGTTATAGAGCTAGCTAGCAAGAAGCCTGAACCATTAGGCCATACAGTTTTTAAATAATATAAGCCTCTCTGTGTTTACTTGGGTCTGAGTGGCTATGGGGCCGAGAGGGACTGGAGAAACCTTCCAACTACACATGGTGGAATTGAGTTTCATGTCTTCCAGAAACCATTCATTAAATGCCAACAATGTGGAATCTACTTAATAGATATTTCACCAGGTTCAGGGCACAAACAGAAAACTTTGTCTTTACTGTAAAATAAATAAATAAATAAATAAATAAATAAATAAATAAATAAATAAATAAATAAATAATATTGTTGAAGGAAACAGAAGGTGAAAATATACAATTCGTTGGTCAGTCAAAAGGTACTGTCAAGCCAACATATTCAAAAAGCTAAGCAAGGAGCAAGAAATGAGGTCTCAGTTGGGGTGTCTCAAATGGTGCCAGAAACCACTGAGGCACAAAATATCCTCAAAACCCAGAGTTCTCTACTCTACTATCTGGTGACCAATAAACATTAGTCCTGATGGACTCTGCTGTGGAAATGTTCTGTGTGCTTAGATTCATGTTTTCCCATGCATGTCTCTGGGGATGCAACCCTTCTGTTTTTAATAGTATATGTCTAACATATCCAAGACATGCTATTGATTGTCAAAACAACCATATAGAATGGTTTGCTCTTCTCTAAGAGACACTTTCCCTAGGTTTAGACAGTCTCACCAAATCTGCATATTTTAAAATGTCTTTAACATTTTCAATGTGCTAGGGTGAGCAACAGTTCAATCAAGCAAATGGTCAGAGATCAATCAGACTCAGAGTTAAGACGGTTGAATAAGAGAGCTGGCAATTTCATGGTCCTTCTTTCTTTTAAGTTTCTTTAGAGACCAAATGAGATAAATTGTTATCTGACCCACTGCTTGGGGATAAACATTAAATGGTTTATCTGGGCAACCCAATCACCTCCAGACAGACTGGAGAATTGGCCTAAATAATGAAGGTGTGTGTCATTCATTTCTTTGTCTGGCTCCTGGTAACCTTGACGGGAGTGAGTGGAGACATGCTGATTTGTATACACTCAATAATTCAAGGTGTTTGCTTATCTTTCCTTGTCAGATGCTGCTCATCCATAGTCTATGTCACCATCTAATTAGACTTTTTTTTTAACTTTGCCTTTCACATAAACCTTTCTTTTTTTGTGAATTTAATGTGCAACCAGCATCCAGCATCGCCTTTATAAAATATCACACTTATTCCGTTTGTTAACATGGTTACTAGGCTTTTATTCATATGCTTTTGATATATTAACTCCCAACCAGTGACCCCTTTTCAATGTAATAGTCAGTTGGGCCTTGCCTTTTTAAAAAATAAGAATCAAGAATTTGTACTAAAATATATATAATTCTTTAACTGTGGTTCCTGAAAGTGAACAGTATATACATTTTTCTCTGCCTCCAAACTATGTCTTTGGAATATTTTTCTCAGTTTGCCTGACTGTTAATGTATCTGAGGAAAATCCTGCACTTTTCCCTTGCTTGGAATTCTGACAATAGTCCTTATAGGTATGGTAGAATTGCCTATTCATGTCTCACTGCCTTGTGCTGAGCATGACAATGTCTGGTCCCATTCTGTTTTCATGGGTGGAGCTTCCTTCCATGGCTTATGTAGATCACTGAAATGTAAGCACAGATGATGAAAATCTCTGACTGCCTTGAAGTACTCTTCTCCCTGCCTATAGTACTATGAAGGTGGTCATGGAAGGAAACCCTTCTGGAGAATTAGAATAGTCAGGAAACCTTGGATGGGTAAAACCATATCTTTACTGTTAAGCCATTGAAATTTTGGAGGATCCCTTCATATTTCTCATAGTTCAGGATAGTTTGGCATGGTCTAATTAATACTGAGTGCTTATGATTATTTTGTAAAAATATTCAGTTGGACTCTAAAAGTTGTGGATGTTTTATGTCCAGTATTATGGCACACTACAAAGATGAAATGAAAGGAAGTCAATTCTTCTTTTAAACTCATAAATGACAGAACTCTATCATCCTAAAGGGATTAGATAGTAAGTCAGGTGACTGTGATAAAGCAATCAAAGCGTATAGATTCTAAATGTTATAGGAAAATGAAAAAGGTGAGAATCCCAAGTAGATGACATGGACAAGCAGAGAACAGGAAAGACATGGAATAAAAGGGTCACAGTAAACAAGACAGTGTGTTAGAAATATGTCAAGAAGCAGAAGGGTGACCCAGAGGCCATCAGGCAGAGAGGCCTTATGGAAACTAGGAAGGGCTGGTTATCTGATCCTCAATGGTCTCCATTTTTTCCCTATAGCCAATTTCTGTGACCTCATTCCACAAAGCTGTGAATGATTATAGATCAAGCCCATGCTACATTACTCAGCCACCAGCATCTGTATCAGCAACTGTTTTAGTACTATAGAGCTATACATGCTACAGCCAGAGCTTTGGAGGCCTAGCCTGCCCACAAATGCTGACAGAGCACCCCTGCTGTGAAAATGAAAAAAATCTAAACAGCTTCAAAATCCAAAGCTTTTTGAATAATAGCACAATACCACTGATGAAAATTCTAAACGTTACCTTATTAGTGTGAAGAGTCGCAGTCAATATACATAAAAGTACTTAGAATTACTGCATAAACTTATCTTAAGTTTGCATGTATAAGGTACATATGAAGCACATGAAGCTTACGTGTAGAAATAGCCTCATCCTCAAGATAACTCATTAGACATATGCAAACACTATAAAAATTAATATGAAATTTCAAATTAAAACATACCAGTGTCAAATATTATATTTTAATTTTCTTTGTCAGTACCATGGATCAGACCCACAGTCTCACTGAGCTTCATGCCCAGACCTTTTTATACTTTTTATGTGGACACACGGTCTTACCAGTTTTCCAACCTTGAACTCTCAAATTTGTGTAGGCACTGAACATGTGACCCTTCTGTTTCACCTCCGAACCTACTGGGATGGTAAAGGTACACCTTCAGGGTCCTAAGAACTCACAGTCTGAGCAAAAAAAGTGACACAGAAAGGGTGCTAACAGCAAATGTTTAAGACATCAAAGTGTGAGATACTTTAATTACTACTCAGAAGTAATATCAACCCCCCCCCTCATGTTCAAACTCTAAGGGTATCCCAGTGCCCCTGCACCTAGCTACCTTCCCTGGCATCCCTCCTAAAAGCTGAAGATCAGAATGAAGTTTCTGTGTAATTTACATTCTCTCCCTTTGAACCCCAAGATTGCTTTCTAATGACTCTGGACCTTTGTTCTAACACTTAGCAACATTTAAAATACTAAGACAATTCCCTGTGTTCTGATATAACACACTGATTGGGCACAATGGTAGAATGACGGTGCCGTTCTTCTGCAAGCTCCAGAATCCATTCTAGAAATGTAACAATAGTCATTGGTGGACACAGAGTAGTTTGAACCAATTAGCTCAGTCCCTCAGTCTGCAAAACAAACAAACAAACAAAAGCATACTATTTTTAGCATGTGGACAAGAGTCTTACTTCTGGGCACAGAGGCAGGAGATGTCCCCTTATGCTGTCTTTTCATCTATATGTTTTAAGGAAGGTAGGTAAAGCCTATTCAGGGTGTGAGGCTTCTGGCTCCTTCTCATCCCTCTTGTTTATCCTTCTTCCTTTTTTATCACTAATAGTTTGGTAGGATATTTACTTACTTTTTAAGAAACAGTCTCATAGCCTTTCAAATAAATATTGATGTGTGTTTAGGAACTGCTAATGTCCTTGATATTCCCTTTCTAAGTGTTGGGATGATGTAATCCTACAGAACAACAGAATCAGAACACAGGCTCTTCACCATCTCTCTTTTATTTCTCACTCTGAACACATCCTACTATCCAGGCAACCTCTGCCCCCCGCCCCCCATGAATCTTTTTAAACACACACACTAGAAAGAAAATAAGCCATCTTCAGTATCTATTAAGATTGCTTTTAACTGGAGTGATGTTTTCATCTGCCTAACATTCAAGGCCTCCAAATTTCCTGGAAGGCCCAGTGCTTTGCCAAAATGGTTTTGATCAGCTGGACACAGGCTTGCCATCTGATCCAAGCGAATGACCCAAGTCTCTAGTGCTCCATCTATTAGCCCCGCATAATTCACCCGACTTAGTTGTACATTGTCTGTTGTAATTAAGGGTGTGCTACACCATTAGAGAAAGTTTATGGGGCAGAGACTAAACTTATCTGTGTGTATACCAGCCCACCAATGGAGCTTTAGTGTCTCCAAAAGAGTAAGAATAATAAAAAATAACAATGATGATAGAGGCTGTGTCTCCTTGAATACCGACCTCCTGCTAAGTGCCCTTTCTCTATTTGAATGTCTTGCTAATTCAACGCCATTAAAATAGATTCTCTTAAAGACTGCTCTGTCAAATACAAAAAAGAGAGATATATAGAGTGTGGGATTTAATTATCACTGCTCTCTGTCTCCACATGTGAGTTGTTCTGCGTAATAATTGCCCGAGTTTGTCTTCAAAGGCGTTTTAATAGTGTTAATACTAGTAAATATTGCTCATTTTGATGCCGATGTGCTGTTTTAATGGTTCCCATGGTTTCTAAAAGTCATTTCTTATCGTTTTACTGTAGAAAGAATCTTACTTTAATTATGTCATAATTGTTTGGAAGCCGTAGAATTTTAATTAATGCCAGTGGCTTCAAGGCACAAACCAAATGTAGACTTTGTATTTATGTTTGTTTCTTCATCTCTTCCTGCCAGAGAACAGTCCCCCAAGAGTTTTCCCAGGCAACATCATAGATGTTTTTGAAGCTTCTGGTGATGTCATTCCTTTCTGCTCCTCAGTTAGCTTTTCTCAGCTTTACCACATAATTTAAAGGTTAATATGGAATCAACATTCAGTCTTCACAGGGAAGTCTTTATCTTGAGCACACACTTCATTCACTTGATAAAAGCACAACACTCTCCTTGCTCTGTGGGAAAGATGGGATGAGATCCCAATGCTTTCCCTTGGAATTACATGATAGCAAGCATAACAGAGGACTCCACTCTCTCTCTGCCCCCTCCCAGCCAGTCTTTCCTATTGGTCCTTCCTTGTGAACACTTTGTCTCAGTGTTCTCCTCTCCTGGAAGTCTGGCATTTCCCCATCAATTCCCAGAACCCCTCCTGTCTCATCACAGGGTGCATGATGACTGTTCTCTGCTCCTTTGCTTGGGTCCAAAAGTCCCCTATGCACATAATTTATATCTGAAGCAGTTTTATGTCTTAATATCACTTTCTTGAAAAGTCTGTGTCTTAGCATGTTCCATTTTTTTTTATTTCATCCTGTTTTACATAAAGCTGTGCTTGAAGCAGACATCCTGTAAATATTGATTTAGTGATTATTTATAGACTTTCTGTTTAGGACGTAGTATGGTTTAAAGTATGTAAGTAGAAAATACATCAGCATTTGGTACCAAACTGCCAGTATAGAAATTGCTTCCCCAGACTCACAAAGCTGAAAGTGACTTAGTGTATGCACAATTAATGGAAGAGGAAGGTGTTGATTAATTGCATACCTTAATTGCATTCCTTAGGATTTAGCAAGTAGGTAGTCATACAGCTATAACCAGATCACAGGCTTTGGGACTGAAATTCTAAAGTTTTCCCATGTGATCCGCACAAGTGTCACATCAATCGCTTTCGCTTAGCTGTTCCAGATCGCTATCTGATTGTCTTAGTCCCATCATTATGCATGCTAGCCAGTAACCCACAGAGAGCCTCATGGAAACTGCTGCTCTTCTAACATCTCGTTTTCTCTTTAGTTTCAATCTCCTACACAAACTGAGATTCAAATAACAACAATTCATTTACCTGAATTGATTTGCCAAGGACTTTACATTTTGACTGAAACTGAGAGGGTGTTTATGCATAGTAATGTAGGGGCGGAGCAAAGAGGAGACAGAGAGGAGAGATGTAGCATAGCCTCTGTCCTGAGTTCAGTTCCAGAACCTGATACCCAAAGATTGGCCACTAAGGGTACAGACTTAACACGAGTGATCAGACTCACTGGAGAGGGCAAGACGAAAAAACAAAAAAACGTCGTCAACTTGGCAGAGAAGAGCCACTTCCTCAGCCTCTTGGGAAACCATCCATACTGAGAATTCTGAAAGGTAATAAATGGCTCTCAGAGTTTCCTAGAGGGAGCCTTGCTGGCTCAGCAGCGGTAGCCTCTTGCACTTGGTAATCACAGGGTGCTAAGTTCCCGCCACTGCTCCTCAAACAGAGTTGGGTGACAGAGCATCAGGAAGGCAGAAAGCCTAGGTGTGGCACGTTTTACTCAGTGAGTCTGAAAAGACTAGAGAAAACACCCTCAAGAGAATTGAACTGCTCAGACTAAAGAAATTGCTGAGTTTATAAATGGTCTGCTATGCAAGGATGAGGACCTGAGTTCAATACCTAGAAATCACATTTTAAAAAGACAGCCAGGGGCAGTGGTGTGCACTTGTAATTAGAATGCCGGAAAGCTAGAGAAAAGAGGATCTCTGGGACTCACTGGCCAGTTAGCCTTGCCTAATCAAGAAGTTTCATGCTAAAAGAAGACCCTGTCTCAAAAAAACAAACAAAAACAAAACAAAAAACCAAGGTGCATAGCACGTAGAGTTAACTCAAATTGATCTCTGACTTAAAAATGCATATGCGGCCACAGGCATATACACCTACAAACAGTTATTCATCTATACACTGGAACATACATGGACACTGCACACACACACACACACACACACACACATCATTCAAGAATTGGGAAAATAGCTGGTACCACAATTCTGATGACAGCATCTGGCCATATTTTTTTAAAAACATGTAAAGTTGCATGGCCTTGTAGAATTAATGTCCCCACAGGGCCTAAAAGATGCTGGACACTGCACCAGGACTGAGCAGCAGAAGCAGTCAAGTTATATTCCCTAATGCTCCCAATTACCTATGACACTGGGAAGCAGAGTGAATCCTTAACTCAATGTGCCTCCTGAGGCTGTGTCAGCCTGCCTGGTCTGTGGGTGGGCTTCTGTGCCCAACAAAGGGAGTTCTGAAGTTCTAAAGCGTCCTTTTATCATTGTGCCCCAGGCTTCATCCACTGTATTTGCAATCCAGGAACAAACATTTCATTTAAGATGAATTAAAGATTTGGAAATCAAAAGGCTACAAACATAATTGCTGTAATCAATGTAAGTCAATGTTAGGTCCAGTACCGGAAAAGGCTGGTACATAGGACGGGGCTTTTGGATCAAAGTGTTTGAATCAACTTTGGGGAGCAGGTATGCAAGAACTCTTCTAAGCACATTTGTGGATTGTTAGCTTTCCTCGTGTTTACTATCCATTATCTGCCTTTGTTCTGGTTCATGCTGGCCCTTTTATAATCCTTTTTTAAAAATACAAAATCAATACAACTTTAATTACAAAAAGCCCATGGTGCCTCTTGAAAAAACAGGACAAACAAAAAAGGGCATTTTGAGAAGGGACTGGTGATCTAAGAAGCGTGACCTGGGGCCATCCTATTTCTTGGGGCGATGCTGTTGATCTGTTGGTCCCATTGTAATGATTTATGTGTCCCTATCTGGTACCTTTTGTTCTCTAGCTGGCTTTGTGTATGGTAAATGCACAACTGCATCTCAACCAGGGGTTTGACATTTACGATGCTTTGTAGCATAGATAGAGCCACATCTGGACAAACATTGTCCCTGGCGATTAGTGGCTCATATCATCTGTGCAGTGTCTGGCTGCCACAATGATGAGCACTCATTAGAAATGTCCCATTTCCTCCTAGAGCCAAATAAAAGCACAAACTAATCTAAAATGAACATTCACTGGGTATGGGTATATATGTGTTCAATTTCTGTGTTGGCTTCTTCCACAGACACACTGTGGCTTAATTTTTTTCCCTTTGAATATTGTTTATATCAATGGCTTGAATCAATGTGTGTGTAACAATGTAGAAAACACAATTTTTTGATCAGGTGCTTCAGCCAGAGCCAAAAAGCATTATACAAAATAGCCAGATGAAGCCCCTTTGGCTGATATATTATATGAGATAGCATTCAAAACTTTGTTTGCTACTTGACATAGCAGCAGGTTTATAAAAACCCCGGAGATATTTTTCTTCAATGTGAGGAATAGATTGGCTTTTCCTGAGCAACTGGATGTTTTGTTTATTTGCTGATCTGTGTTATACCAAGAAAAAATCCTGTGTCTTCTCACGAATTCATCTTTTGGCTTGCTGTTAGAAAAGCAAGACAGCAAGCAATCTACCCAAAGCATTGGACGGAGATTCTTAGCAAGCATTTTCATCTATTAATTGTACCAATGGCTTCCTTTTATTTTTTTTTAACCACAGTTTCTGTCTCCCTAATTATCTATTCTTTGTGCTTTATCTTGCAGAATTACAATCTGTTAATCTCTGTAAATCCCAATTTTCAGACTAAGGTGGATGTAAATACTTAAATGAAGTAAGGCAAAATAAAATGAGATGAAACTAGTTTCTGACATTAAGGAACCTGTAAATTTCCTGTGGGGTCCATATAAACGTAGCAAAAGATAAAGACGTAAAGAGTGGGAACTTAAATGACAGTGCAAAGTAGACATTTATAATAACAGTACCTAAGACGGTGGGAGATTGATCTGAGTTATAAGACTCGGAGGGAATTGATTATTAGAGAGCATTCCCTATAAGTACATCATCTTGAGGTATTTCATACCACTTAGGACAGGAGAACCTGTGCATGAAAGTGCATATAATGTATCTATTTGGGTGGTTTTTGCAGGGAGACAAGGGAAGTTGAATGTGCTAAACAGCCAGAGCTTCTTGTGTTATTCTCATGGCACTCTTGTTTGAATGTTTATTTTGTTCCTTTAGAGTTTATGTGACGTCTTAATTCCCAGTACAAACGCAGTCTTACGTTAGACTTTGTCTCAAGAACTATGAAGACTAAAACGCTTTTTCTTTACAAACTATCCCACCTGTGACATTTTGCTAAAACAATGCAAAATGGACCCAGAGTCTACCCCCTTTGGTTTTACCTGAGATACAAGATCAGCGCCTTTCATTTTGTTTTGTCTGTTCATAAGGGAATAGACTCCGAAAATGTTTTTAATAGGGAATGACACAAGATAGCAGTGGAAGTGAGGATGGGGAAAGTGGTTAAACAGCGTGGGGCTGTGTGCATCAGGGCGACTATCACTAACAACCTGGCAGCCCTGACGACAGCTTCTTTCTTCAACTGTTAACCCAGATAGATGCCAGTGTTTCAATAAGTGGTGGGTTTTTTTTTTTTTTTTTAGATTGCATGCATCATTCAAAAAGAAAAAAGAAAAATGGAACTTACTCTGGCAGGGGAACACTACATCCAAATCCTATTGCCTCCATTATCCCTGCAACTACGTTCAATGTACGAAGTTGGAAGATGTCATCTCTAAGGCCACACTGTCATCATTCCACAGTGCATCCCTAATAATCATAATAACTCCATGAAGATTGTTCTTTCAGCCGCTGAGTTTTTCTGGTTTTACGATCTTGCAGCCATGGTTTAAGTTCTCTGTGGAAAGAAAATAGGCCATGGTTAAGATTTTGGTCTTCTACTCAGCTCATTTTAGTCCTGGCTCATCATGGCTGAATCACACCTTCTTTCCAAAAGAATGCTTTCTCTTGGTGTCACTGGTCAGTCTGTATCTGTCCATTCCAAGATACTTTCATACAGATGAAAGCATCAGGATGAGAACAGACTTAGGTGTCATCCTGACAACTATAGAACTGAGTTTGTTGGGATGGTGGTCTCCTTCCTGCTACACAAATGCATGTTTGCATAAAAGAATATAAATGGCATTATGGGCAGGAATTTGAAAAGCTCTTCTCTAAAGAGAGAACTGTGTGGCTACTGACTGGAATGTCTGTCAAAGAATCCTCAGGTTGACTGGAAACCTTACTTTCTGTGGCTTAGTTTCTGTTAAAATTGTCTTGCACCCCGACACTGCTAGAAATAAGTCAATAGGAAGAGAATAATAGTGGTGCTGAGTATAAATTAGTCTTTGGGTAACAGGCATAAGGGAGAGCAAATTTCCAGCCTGCTGAAACATGAGGGTAGGACCACTGAGGGATCTCCTACCAGACACTGTCTGAGACATGACTGATATGTCACCTTCACAGAAGTTCTTCTCTGAATGGGAGGTACCAGACCAACCACCTGACAGGAAAACAGGCAGAAGAGGAACCAGGAACATCTTGGAATTCCACCCAACACCACTTGCTCAGATCAGTTTTATTGGTGCTGAAGCGTATTTTCAACATCTATTTCTGAGAAAGGATAAAAAAATAGTTTAAAGTAATGGAGCAAGCTAGAATGAGAAAACAAAGCAAATTAATGGGTTCGTTTTCTCTGCTTTAGACAATACAGTTTGAAATCCTACCCAAACAACCCAGAATGCAAATAAATCAGAGCCCTGGTGAATTCCATTGGTGTTTCCTTATCAGTTCAAAGCACCTCTCTGACATGACCAATGATGGTCACAGCATGAGCTTACAGAAGGTAAGAATTGGTGAGAGAAGGAAGACAACAGACCATGATGAGGTGGGATAACGGTGCAAAGACAAAGGGAAAGAGAATGTAGGAAGAAAAATCTAAGTAGAGAAAAATCAGAAAATAGAGAAGACAAATCGGGAGGGAAAGAAAGGCAGCAGCTGTAGAAGGTTATTGTTCTTTTGTGTGTACAAATGTCAATCAAGGTGGCGGTTGCTTGGATTAAAATAAAGTAGCGCTGGAGCCTCACAGAGCCACACAGTGTTCTGCTCTGTGTCTCGCTCCCTAGATACAAGCCCTGCACAAATAAAGACAAATGAATAATGTTGGTATTTTTAATGGAGGTTGCCTTTGAGTTTGGCTCAGAGACAATGGCCTGTAGTTGTATCTGATTATAACTCATCTCTGTGGGGGCAGACAGAGCTGTTGTAAATGTCTGAAAATTATGAGCTTTAGAAAGATGAACTCTGTGATTGTAATGACACTAGGCATTTGCACATTTTATAGTCTTTCTCATCTGAAAATCATGAGGCTTTGTTTATGACATCACCAGATTTGTGTGTGTTGCTTTCAGGCATGTACCAACAAGTACTCTTTTTTTTCCCCCTGGTGTTTTGTTTTGGTTTTGCTTTTGGTTTTCCTGAAGATAATGTGATAACTTGGAGCACTGTCATTAGGATCAATAAAAAATCTTGCTGGCAAAAGAGGCAGTCTCGAAATCTGATGAAAGTTCAAGGTCAAAGTTTATAATGCAGGTCAAAGGAACCGGGTAGGTCAGCCTGTGTGTCATCTTCTCAGGAGAGCAGAGACCACTGCTCTGCAGTCAGCCTCCACACAACCTCAGTTCCAAAGACCTTCCCAATCCCCGAGTGTGGATCCATCTCTGCTGACATGAGATTTCAAGATTGTTGAACTGAAAAACAGTAAGAGTAAAAAAATTTCACACTTGACCCATAAGTCAAGATTAGCTCATAAAGGGCTCTGTTCATGTGGGCTGGCCCTTTTCCCAATCTCATTTATCAGGTCAACATAATTCAGGAAACTGAATTTGTTTCAAATACTTTATACCAAGTTGAGCAACATGGTGGATAGGGACAGATTTCAAATATGTGTCTTTGTGTATGTGATAGAGGTTGTTTTGTGTTTTTATGTGTGTCTTTGGGTGTGTAATTTTATATGTGTGTATGTTTTTGTGCATTTTGTGTGCTTGTGAGCCTATGCATTTCTGTTTAAGCCTATGAGTCCCTTTGTGTCTCTGAATGTCTCCATGTATATGTATCTGTGTCTGTGTGAGTATGTCTGTGAATTTGTGTATCTTTGTCTGTATTTCTATGTGAGTGGTGGTAGGGTGACATATATTCAAAGCTTGTCCAGAGGGTTGTATCTATAGCAATAACTGAGAGTATTGATAAGCAAGATGAGACCTGCAAAGAAGAAACAGAAGATAATAAACTAGCTTTGACCACATTGTAACTATAATAACTGCCATATAAGAACATATAGATTGTTTCTTATGTAGTTTTCATTAAAAAATAGACTGAGACAAATAAAATGCAAGTTAAACATCTGCGCTCTGAAAAAATGTGATTAATAAAAATCTCCCAAATATGCTTTATTAAGTGCTTACATGAATACATGAAACCAGAAGTGGGCCATGTCACTTCAGTGCTCATGCAATAGGTAGTTATTGGAATGTAGGTCATTTTTTACAGTGTGTAACTTTATCTTTGAACTATGCATGTTCTGTAAATGAATTCCATGTTTATGGTCAAGCCTCTTCCCCATGATACCTCAATATTTATATTCAAATACTGAGAAGGTCCCACCTTAAAAAATTCCTTTATTCCATGCACTTCAGATATAAATACTATGTGATATAAAACATTGCTGAACATTTCAGAATTTCCATTTACCCTGATTTTTAATTCCTAGTTTGCTGAAAATATTTTGGCCGTCTATCAGCACACACACACACACACACACACAAGCACAAAGAAAAAACAAACAAACAAACAACAAAAAAAAGCAAAAAAACCACACATACACACACACACAAAATCACACACACACGGAAAGAAGAAGGAGGGAAGGGAAGAAGTAAGGGTGGGACAGATGGGGAGAAACTTTTATTACACTTATACATGCCAATAACAATATTGGGGACATAGCAACATAAAGTTGCATTCTACTGGCTTCACAATGCAACTGATTACTCGTGGCTCATGTGTAAACTGAAGACCAGAGATGCAGCCAGTAGAGAAGGGAACATACAGTTACGGGCTGCCTTGAGGTGAATGTTCTTTATTCTGGTTTTAGGGCCCTGGTCCTGTACTATTGTTAACTAAATGGAGCACAAAATATCAATGAAGAAGAAAAGCCTGAACGTCTAGAAATCCTTTTTTTCATCAAACAGGGAACGACAACTGCCTTTACTCACAAATTTGCCAGAAGAGCAAAGACATCATGACAGTTACCTTCCTGTAAAATAATCTGGATGAATTTAGTAGTGGAAAAAGAAGTGAAGACAAAAACGTTAATGTGCCCTTACAGTGTCTGCACCGTTTAGTCCCCAGACCTCTGGCTCTGTGACTCTGTTTTCCTCCCTAGTTATTCTGCCTTCATCTCCCCTTGAGAATGACCCAGTTTACCTTGTCACAGGGTAAAGCCTGGTTTTGGCAATCAGTGCAAGTCATTGCTATTCAGAATTGCTGTAGCAGCTGCCTTGCCCGCACCTGCTCAGTGAGAGGGTTCCCGGTCAAGTTCAGAAATAAGCCAGCTTCATTTGCGGGATGCTGGGTTGAAGTCAGACTTCAGAGGCCTGGCTTTGTGCAGCCTCCTGGGATTCCACTGGGCTTGAATCGCCTGTGACCTCTGTGCCCTTAGAACATCACAGAAAACACCATCTCGGTGCCCACTAATTGGTCACCTTGATGTCACTCACAGCACGGAGATCAAGGACAGAGTGGATCCTGCAAAGTGAACTACACACACTCTCAGGGGTGGTCTCTATAGGTCAGGTTCACCTCCTGTAGACAGCACAGCATGGGGGCTTCTTACCCCGGGACTGCGTGAAACCTGTCTGTGGTACACATGAACAAAGGACTGTTGGACCCACAAGTGACCTGCTTCTGGCCACCCACGAGGGCCAAATTGTCAGCTATTCACAACTATTATGCCTCCATTATCCAAGTAAAACATTGAGTACTTTGTATGGAATCTTTACAAAACAGGCCTTTAAAATTAGTTTATGATACTGCTTAAAAAAAAAAAAAGATTATTTTAAATTTAAAGTGGCCACTCAATCATGAATGTCCAGAGTTGTATGCAAGGTGTACTGGAGAAACTTGCTATAATAATAAACAGGTTTCTTTACAGAGTCCCAAAGGGCTGTCTCTTAATCACTTGCATGGTTGATGAGTGAATACATTGAAGACATCTTGCAATCATCACCATTGAATTAAAAAAGTTGTGGGTTATTACTTACTACTTACATCCCTTAAAACCAGAAATTTTAGATGGTAAGAACTGTGAAATGAATAAATTCTGATAAAAAAAGAGAAAGAAAGAAAATAACGATGAGTAATGATTCAGATTTTAGTGCTTATTGGAAGATTTAACTGAGTGGTTCAGTTTGGCAAAGGAAATACTTACCTTTAGATTAATGAGATCTTTTCTTATGTGTAAGATTGCCCTGTATTCCAATGACAGGAACAGAATTCTCTAGGAAGATTTGTCTAATAGATAACTAATCCTGTTACAAGTGTCAGAAAAATAAATGGAACATCGGTGATACCCGACCAGTTGTTTTTCTATACAGCCACAATTATGACAAGATAGAAGCCAGAACTCCTGAAAATGGCATCCACTACAAAGAGCAAGAACAAACTGCTGTGGGATGTTCTGTATGGCAAATGTGTTGCTAATAAAACACTGATTGGCCAGTGGCTAGGTAGGAAGTATAGGCGGGACTAACAGAGAGAATAAAAAGAACAGGAAGGCAGAGGGAGAGACAGCCAGCCGCTGCCAGGACAAGCAGCCTGTAAAGATGCTGGTAAGCCACGAGCCACGTGGCAAGGTATAGATTTATAGAAATGGATTAATTTAAGATATAAGAACAGTTAGCAAGAAGCCTGCCACGGCCATACAGTTTGTAAGCAATATAAGTCTCTGTGTTTACTTGGTTGGGTCTGAGCAGCTGTGGGACTGGCAGGTGAAAGAGATTTGTCCTGACTGTGGGCCAGGCAGGAAAACTCTAGCAACAAATGGCGCCAGAACGTGGGGCAGGAATTTCCACTTAAAACCTGAGAAAGCGTAAAAAGAAGATTGTAAAATGGAGCTAAAACAGCTTCCTAGTTGTCTCTTTCAAGTTAGCCGCAGCCTGCGGGCTTGAGCTAC